>OOFC01046761.1:0-27345 GCA_900323345.1 Pseudochromis fuscus
CTGCTACATTTCAAAGACAAATATTGTACTTTGGACTCCACTACATTCCCAGGAAGTGTGTGGTTACTTACTTTATATACAGTCTATGCTGCAATGTGTTTCAGGCAGTTTGTCCAGGTAGAGTCACCGTCGCGCATGCGCAAATCGGCAGGAAGTGACCGGCAGCGGAACCGAACAATAAAGAGAGAAGATAGGAAACAGCACGGTTTTGTCGTTGTACGCTATATAGCATGTTAGCCTCTCGATGGGAAGTTTGAAAACAAAGAGAGACCGAACAGTCAACCAACAAAGTATTATGCACACTCTGCAGGAAGGAGTTTTCTTTTCATCGAAGCCCTTTCAGATTAAAATACCACATTAACAGGAAGCAGACGTTAGTCGGGGATTGACTCGGGCACTGAGAACAATACAGCAATGTACTGATATTAGAAAATGTCCTTTTACTTTGTACTTTTGGATATTTAAGTATTTTCAAAGGTAAGTACTTTAGTACTTTAACTTGAGTAACATTTTGACCAATAACTTTTATTTTGTAGTGGAGTAAGATTTGACCATGAGTATCAGTACTTTGACTCAAGTACTGAAGTTGAGTACTTTGTCCACCACTGACAACATGCTACTCTTGGAGCTGTATCCTGCTTCCCTTTGTTGTGATGTGCAGTGGAGAGGCTGTGACGAACAAGTTGCAAGAACACTCTTCATACATTAAACAACCTAAACAAAGGATGCAGTTTTTTTCTTTTTTGGCTTTTGAATGCATCACTCTGCTCTTTGTCTCCTGCCAGAAATATAGGCCTGTGCCAAACCTTTAGCTGCCATGCCAGCAAGATGAATAATATGAGGCCACTTCATTGGATATTTGCAGGATATGAAAGTCTGCACCCATAGATTGCTGTGTGTGTGTGTGTGTGTGTGTGGATGTGTGCACAGCTTTATTATGTGGAGGCCAGAAAAGTAAACTGTTGTTGTTTTTCCTCTGTGGGTACTTGCACAGCCTTGTCCACACATTCATTACCCTCGTATCAGCTTCAGACTTCTCCTCTTCTGTATTTAATAGGAACTGATAAGTGGATTAGTTTGTATTACGAAGTTAAATCTACATGATTGTTAAAGGCGTGCGTCGCTGAGCAGTTGTGTTACTCTCCTCCTGTTACACTCCTCCGCTTTCATCAAGGTTAATTAAAAATTTCACCATGGCTCCAATTTTCGAGCCACCTCCGGAAAAAAATTCAGTAAAATACGTGTGTCTCTCCCTTCGTTTTTCACACACCTTCACCAGAGTTTCTCTCCCTGCTCCTCCACAAAGGTCCTTTGGCCATCATTAGAACTTAATGAACTCAGTTTTATAATCAAGGGAATTAGTGGAGTTGAGTTGCTCTGTCCTACAGGCACTGTGGTGGTTGCTCTGTTTTTTTGTTTGAAATGAAAGTCGACCGAGTGTGTTAAATGTTCTCCTTTGTGTTTTCTGTGTCCCACTCTTATAGTTTCTAATAGTTTTGTTCCACATCTTTCCTTAATTAGTTTTAGAGTGTGTTCATTAGACTTAGCAGATTTAGCTAACTTATGGGTATCTCACGATGGCCCAATTCCCCCAAGTACACTGATGTCTGGGTGATAAATCATCCCAGCCTGGCTGCTGTAATTAGACTGACTTTTGAAGAGTCATATTTTGCTCTCAATGTATGGAGCCTACATATGTACTGCGTTCACCCCGGGGCTCAAATGCAAATGTTTATATTCTCTGTTGGGTTTGTAAGTGGTTATTAGTCTGATATGTTTATCTACATTTGCGTGTCAGCATAAATACATTTGTCCTCTTGAGCAGCCCTGATGGGGGAAAAAGCATCGTTTTGTGAGGGGCATCTTCCCCGGAGTCTAACACATGTTCCCCCTGTCACTTTCTCTCAGCCAGCCATGATATTGGAAATTATTCAACATTAGTGTGCATGGAGGCTGGTGGGCTTGGGGTGTTACTCCCCAGCAGCTGGGTGTCACATTCAAATAAAAGTAAATTAGCTGTCACTGAGGATAGGCTCGGGAGCCGCCGCTATGCCTCAGAGGATCTCCTGTTTCACCAGGTCTCTGCTCGCTGCCAAGCCAACACACGGCAACAAGTCATTATAGCTGCAAGAAAAAAAGAAGCACAATGAGATTTGAGTCAAATGGCTTTCTTTATCTGAGTATAAATTACACCTATGGAAATCTGCACAGCGAGTCACAACCACCCAGGATACAGGAGAGTTAAACCACCCCATGTTTGGAAATGTGAGGGATTAGGTGCTTTCTTTGAATGTCTGCTTCTTCAACAGCAGACAGTTGCCCTCTCATTATCTACAGGCCAACTTGTAGTGTGGAGTTGGACTCATTACCTGCAGCAAAGCCCCTGGGGACAAGGTAGACTGCCACAATCTCCAGACAACAGGGTGACACAGCCTGTCTGCCGAAGGTCTCAAAAACTCCACCAGTTTGACAACACTTACAAAGCAATATTACATAAATTAACTTCAACGTATTACTTAGCTACAGATACATATTAATCTAAACTTATTATAAAATCTATTTATGATCCTATTGTGATGTCTTTTTTTATTTGACAGAATTAATCTTGGAGCGAGACACAGACAGTCAATTAAAATGCATCATTTACAGACTAAATCCTATGAGTCTGGAAAGTCAACAACCACTAGAAAGTAGCTGAAGGCTTATTATGATGAAGCTTTGGTGACCCCTAGTGGTCACATTGAGTAACACACGACATGATTTTATGTAAGTTTTTATTAAAACAATAGAAGAACAATACTGAGGGGGAGGGGGGTGAACTCTGACATAACTGAGATGGCACTGTGTATACTTTGTATTTACATTACAAACACAATGACTCCTGTTCACAGTACAACACTGCTACAATGGACCACACAATAATAAAATGACATGGCTGCACGGTTACAAAAAATTACAAAGAAAACAAAAGCTTCAATATGGAGCCAACACACACACACACGAGCATAAATAAGTCGATAAAAGTACCACTATACTGTACAAACTGTTCAGTTATGTCACTCTTCATATGAACTGTGTAGTGATTCAGACAATAAATATCAATGAAAGCACGGAGAAACATCTTGTGCATTGAAATGAACAGGAACAGTGTTACAAAGGAATAATGTAGATGGGAGGGCTCCATCTTTCAATCTGCTGCTCTCACCAGTGGTAATAATAACAACTTACCTGTCGTATACTTTACACCGCCGCCTCAAATTTCCATTTTATGTTTAACATAAATATCTAAGCTCAGTAACTGATCAAGTATTGATCTAACACATTCTGATATATTTTTTTACACCAAAATCCTGCACTCCTTCAAACAATAATGGCTTTGTTTTTAAATAACTGCACCTACTTTTAAGGCTTATGCTCATAATTCCCATGCCTTTTTTTTATCATCTTCATTCTTTAAAGTAATTTGAATATGTGTATTTTTCCCCCTTTTAGAACAATGTACTGTATTTACTGCAATAAGTACAGCAGCTGCTTTAAAAAAAATCCATACCGAACACAAACATTTCCTCATTACCGGCGACACACCTTAAAAAACACCTCGGTTGGGATTGTTCATTGTATCCCACTTTATATCATGTGATGCCAAATAGCCTGGGTTTCATTATACTGATAAATACTTGCACTGTTCAAAACCAATAAATTAGGATTTATACATGCTGCCATGTGGGGGCAGCACCAGACTCCCTGGAGAGGCTTCAGTCTGTGTGAGTCTAAGAGGAGGAGTCCTCTTCCACAGGGTGGAGAGCGTGCCTCTTCAGCAGTGTCTTTAGTATCTCCACTTCCCGCTCTGTCTCCTTCAGTTTCCTGCGTAGTGTCTCGTTGGCTTTCTGGAGCCTCTGGTTGTCCTGTGAAAGGGACAATAAGTGATGTACAGTGTGTGTGGTGCATTTGAAAGTCGGTGAAGCAGCAGCAGCAGTCCTGATACTCACCAACTCCAGAGACTCGTAGGTGGGTTTGCTCTCCTCCTCTGGCTCTTTAGGCTTTTGCACAACAGAAGCTCGGTTTTCCCACTTGGCGCAGTGTCGCTGTTTCCTCTGGGGCACTGGGCTGGGACACGAGGTGAGGGTGGGTGTTGCTGGGACCAGAAGAGAGGGCTGAAGGCGGCTGGCTTCAGGTGTGGTCGGGGACACCTGCGGCCCCTCTGTCTGTGTGCCGCTGTGGACTTTCCGAGGCCTCAAACCAGGGGGGACGGGGGAGTCTGGGCTCCAGTCTTTGCTGTCATCTGGCGGGTAGGAGAAAGGACAGTCCTCTAAACCTTTGGGGGGGGGGACGCCATAAGTAAACAAGTTATTTGACACATATGGAGAATACACATCCAGATGTAATCGACTACTATTATACACTAAAGGAATCAAGGACCACAACACACAAGATAAATGACCTTTCTGACAAAATAGTGCGTCAGAAAACAAATACAGCCCCCATAGTTGTAAGATGGTGAGTACATATTTAATAAAATCGAAAGTTGTGTTCTGAATAGAGTAGCTTTCTGGCAGCAGGTGGGCAGCTGGAGTATTACTGTAAGTGAAACTGTTTTTAATGACAGCTGAAGGGAAACCACCCTGACATCAGACCCTGCACTCAGGAGTTGCTTTTCTTTCAGCTGTGGCCAAATAATTCATTGTTTTCTGTACAGTGCAGTGATTTCTGTGAATGATCCTCCACCAGGCGGCACATCACAGAAAATCAGACGTTTGTTAAAGTCTGCAAACTTCAGGTGAGACTGTGGAGAAGAGTGAATGAACCCCATGAACCCACCCTCTGAGGTGCCGGCGGTGACAGGCGTGGAGCTCGGCGTAGGACTGTCGGTGGCGCTGGTCACTTTGGTGTTCTTCTTGCACTCGAACGCCACCTGGTCCTTGCACAGCTTGTGGCAGTTCATCCCGCAGTCTGTGCAGACCGCAAGAATGCACAACATGTCACAGCAGGAACTAGTCAAACTTCGACTCAACTGACTTCTCCTCACTTCTCTTTGAACCCTATCTGTTCTGCAAATGCAACTCTCAGACCGCTGCATGCTCACTGTCAGGCAAACAAATACTTCTCAGATCTTCTGAAGGACGGGGGAGGGGGAAAGTTGTGGTTCTGGGTGCACAATCTTTCTTTTTTCTTTTCTTTTTTTCCTGTGTTGCAAGGTTCAGCTAGCAATATGCAACTCAGAAAACCACGCTTCACCTGCTCCCCACAAGCATACCTCTCCTTGTTATTCAGCATGAGAGCAGATGACATTTGGCCAAAGATGCTAAGTGCAGTACTTACCCTTGCATCTGTAGCCTTGCTTGATGACGCCCCACAACTGTGGAAGAATCACACAAATTTTATCTGATTGGACGTAGCAGAAGCAGAAGTTGTCATCATCGCTCGGGCTTCCTCCTGGAGTTTGTGTGTTTACTTACGAATCCTGAGCAGTTGTCACAGAAGGTGGGTTTCATGTAAGTGGTCTCCTGGAAGTTGTGGACAAAGCCGAGGCCCAGTTTGGAGCAGATGACGCTGGCTCTCATGAAATACGCTGTAATTTCCTCTCTGCTCACGAGACCCTCCCTAAAACAACCACAACAAACAGTATTTATGCCACATTTTTAGAGGTTATTTTATCATTTGTTAACATCTGCCCCATTTTTGAGTGAGGACATCAGGTCGGCTGATTCCCTTCCTGATTTTATATAAGTTTTATTTAAGTCAAATTGTCATGTAGTCGCTATGTATTTGTGTGCAATATTTTATTTTGTTTATTTATTTCATTCTGTGTGCTGGATTTTGTAACTTCTGCTTTGAAAAGTGCTCTATAAATAAAGTTTATTGATTATTTTAGAAACACTTTTCACAGTGTAACCTGAAAACTCATTAACAACATGTGTGCAGGTTTTCATGTGAGTGTTTGGCTGCGGCTTTATGGTTACTTGTGCTGTTATTTTATGTTTCCTGTTGCTTGACTTAACACTACAAATACCACTTTAGCTTCCTCTCCTGTGAAGACACAAATGAGCTGAGAGCGTGTGTGCGTGACCCAGTCAAATACTCACTTCTCTTTGTCCATGACACAGAAGGAAAAAGGAAAGCTAGCAGCAATTTTCTCAAACTCCTCTTGAGAAATGAAGCCGTTCTCATCGTGATCATAGTTCTTAAACACAGACTGCCAACGACAAGAAGCAAACACCATTGTTACTCGGCTGTTAGTGAACAATAGCTGCAGGAGCAGACTTTCAAAATGGCAGCATGCTGAAAAATAGTTAAAATAGATTATTATTGTTATATAACAGTGGCATTATTGAGCAGCTATGCAGAGGCTACACTTTAAAAAAAAGAAGCACTTACATCGACCATCCTCTGCACATGTTTGCTGATGGTCCGGGGATCAGGTTTAGGAGCCACTCCTGAGGCCCAGTCCACAAACACTGCAGGTCTAGAAGGGGTGGCTGGCTGATGGAGAACAAATCAGTCATTAATAAAACAGCCTGAGCAGGCAGATAAACACAAACAAATTATCGCATTTTCCAGGCTATTGAGCGCACCTGTCTAAAAGCCGCTATTGAATTTATTCGAACAGTTTCATGTGGTCCACTCTGACCGGGTCTGATGTGATGACGCTAAATGTATCGGTGGCACGGAGCTTGCTAGCTTGTAAAAAGCCAACAAGCTTCGTGCCGCCAATACATGAGCCACACCGGTGTTTAAGCTACAGGGTTCAAAGTGTCGGAAAAAAGTAGCAGCTTATAGTCCGGAAAATGCGGTATATTATATTAGTACTATTTATAGTTATAAATATGTGGTCTCCTGCGGTCTTGCATCGGCCTTAGAGGAGCTGGTAAGTATTTATTTTCCTCATAGGCTGTGTATTAAATGGATAAAGGACGTCACCTGTTGGTTCGTGACCTCACATTATAAAGTTTTGCATTTGAACGTCGCCATGTTGGTTGTTTGGAGCCTGAAGTGACCATATTTAGATATCAAAGGAGGACTGAGGAGGCGGGTCTGACCCTTGAACCTGAGGTCACTGCCCAAAGTGTATGAGTTTAGATCTGATCTCACTGGAGACCAGACCTAAACTAACCACGCCCCTAAATCTTCCTCTGTTTGAAACCTAATATCTACTTAATGATGATTTTTTAGTTTTTTTAACCATCAGATCACTAATGAAAATGCAGATTTTTGAACTGAAGTCAACTGAAGCCAGAGTTTTTTGGAGTCAGCATCCAGTAGCCATTGGGTGTATAATTGCTGCACTTTTTTTTTTTTTTTACTTCTGCATGGGCCTCATTTTTGACACCTCGATGCTTTGTCCATTTCTATATCCAGTCTATGGATTTGATCAAGTTCGCTGCTAAATCATTGGAGACCAGATCTGTCAATCAAACTAACCATACCACTAATTATTCCACTTTTTTGAAGCTTCTTAAATTCACTGACTGAGTATTTCATGATTGAAGATGAGGATGTTTGAGTTTTTTGGAGCCAGCATCTAGTGGCCATCGGTTGTTTTGCACTTTTTTCCACTACGGCTTCATTGTTGAGACCCAGTTGTTGCGTCCATTTCTATATACAGTTTAGGATTCACCCCTTGTTTCAAGTCTTGGTGCTAATGACATGACCGTGGTTTCATGTCATCTTAACCCTCGACATAAACACAGATAAATGTGTCGAAGCCTCAGTTTTTAAGCTAAGCTAATCGTGCCATATTCAACCTTCACTGGAGAGAGTGATGTCAAAATTTTCATCAACAAAGGAAATAATTTCTACCAAGGTTGAGCTATTCCTTCAAACATCTTTAGTTTTATTCATTTTGACTCGTAGATGGTTGACGAGCTGTTTCTGTATGTTTCTAGTGTTTTAGCTCAGCTGCTGCCTGTCGCTTCATATTCACCGTACAGATATGTGAACATACAGTAAATTTCCCAAAAATATCACAGTATTAAATCTGAGCTGGTAAAAAGACTCAAAGTGTCTCTGTTTCCAACACTCACAGGTGCTTTACAGTTCTTGGGTTCGCGAGCATAAGACAGTTCATAAATCTCATCTTCAGTGTAGTAAAGGTCCAAGGACAGCTGTAAGAAACGAGAGCACACATCAGCACATGGGAGGTAAACAGAAAGAGAAAGAACTCTGTGTAGCTGGAGATTTCTCCTTGAAACATGTTTCAGCGAGGGCGAATTGAGGTTGCGGAGTAACTATTATCTCTTCATGGGCATTCTATCATTCAAGTACGATTAAAACACCGCACACAGATAACACAACAATACAGCCATCTGAACTCACTCTCATTCACATTCAGTTTGTCACCCACACACTCATAGATCATAGACTCTCATCACGCCCACACAAACACAGACAATTCACATGCTGTAACACACTGATTTGCATCTGTGTATGCGTTCAATACAACTTAGTGAATCACATGAAGCTACATAACAATAAAAAAAAGAAAGGAAAAACCAATGGAAGTTGGTGTGAATGTCCAGTACCGTTAACAGATGAACCAGGTCCTTGTTGGCGTCCAGCCTGGGCGGGATCTGCTGGAGCTGGATCAGCTCGTTAATGTGATTGTAGAGTGCCTGGAGCTTCTGGACGTTCACCTTGTTATCCTCCACGTAGTCTGACATGGCCTCATTCACTGAAATCAGGTCTTTGAGGTGGACGCCCAGGATGGGGATTTTAAAACCTGTACACTTGTTGTAAGCTTGTCTGTAGTTGTCATAGTTTCTGCAGGAGGACAGCAGGTCGGTCATCTCATTCAGTACCTGGGGGGTAAATTAGATTTTTTTTTCAGACTGTTTCGATCCTGGATTTGTAAATGAACTCATGTGGTTAACTCCCCTTTACCTTGGTGACCTCATTGGGTACATGTGAGGTGGTGTCCTTCAGTCTGGATATCGAGCTGTGGCACAGCCCTCCCACCACCGCCATTAGTGTGTTGTAGTTGTGCATAAGGTGGAGACTCTGGTGGACACACACGCACACATAAAAACACACACATCAGCCCAGTCACGCACACACATATAAACATGCACAATTAAACTTGTTCCAGGTAACCCTGGTTATATAATCCACAACACCGACGTTACATAAGCCACTTATATTGTTGGCTTTTTCTTACTGCGCTCTGATATCTCACTCTTTTTTGGAAGTGCTTTTCCCTCTCTTTTCAGTTCTGTAATTCGTGCTGTCACTGGAGCATTATGGTGTGAAATTCGTTTCCACACCTGTGGGTTTTGAGGTTGACAGCAGCGAGCAGCAGCAGACTGGTGCATTAGTGTTACAGTGCAAGAGGTCCTCCAGAGTACAAGCTTGCCTAACGGCTCCCTGAAGCCAGTGTATCACCTCTCAGCAGGCTGCATGCAGCTTCACATTGGAGTGGTTTTAACAAGCCAGGTCTGATCAGTGACGACACTCACGAGTCATTTCTCTCTTTTCCACTTCCACGGGCTCCTCAGTTTTTAAGTGTGTTCCACTTGATGACTCCATTAGCTTGCATTTAGTTAATATTTTTCTATTGGCAAAATCTTTGGATACGCTAAAAGCCTGCAGCAGAGCTCTTGAGAATCATTACCAGCCTTCTGTGAATATGTATTATGCAACTGCCAATTATGAAGCATCTATAGTGTTGCCCGAAGTGTGACAATACACTGTCATTAGTTGGATGAGGTGTGTGAACAATCACACATAAATGCATGCAAAGAAAAAAAAAACAGTGTTGAATACATCGACTAGGAAGAGAAACTAAGAGTAGTAGCGGGGGCTGATTTAACCACTACCTGCGCCACGTGGATAAACTTGGTGAAAACCTCAGCTCTCAGCTGAGCGGTTGGCCGGCTCAGCACCATCAGCTGAACCCACTGGGAGATACCATTACACAAGGCGATGGAACGCTCCATCACGGGGATGTCCTTCATGCAGCAGCTGCGAATGTAATTCTGATAGTCTACAAACTGGCAGAGAGAGCAGAGAGGGGAGCGTCAACCGCTGCACGGAAACAGCAAAGCATTTCCCCGGCGAGAGGAAACACCGAAAGGTTTTTAGTTCATGAAGAAGTAAATCAAACAAACAAACAGTGCTAAAGATAACCCACGCACACACTTGGCATGAGCGCGTATACTCACTGATATTCTGCAAAATGATTTAAACTCCAGGAAGGTGAGATGCTCGGCTAACTCAATGGGCTCCAGGTGATCGAAAAGGAGAGACACCTTCCTCTTTTTACTGCTGTTAGCTTTGATCTTCTGGCTGGCCTTCCACGACCAGTCCCGTTCATTTCTAGACCCACGAAAATAACACATCAGATAACTTGATAAACTGGGAAAGTGCATTTTAAGATTTTCAGCTGTCCTAACTTTCTTTGATATGGTCAGAGGTTTCCTGAAAGCCACATAGAAATCAAGGAAAAGTATTGGACATGTGTAAAGTGGTGCAGCTAATTTGAATAAAGTTGAAACAAATAGTCACTCCTTCAAAATCAAGAAAATCAAGCAACTAAATATTTTAAAGCTCTGTATTGTACTGCTGCTCAAACACAGCATTTGGCCCGTGGGAAATTTTCTGACGTTTTATAAACCAAACTGATTCATAATCGGAAAATTAGATACATGCATCACTCAAAGTGGGCTGAGAAAAGCTGCATTCACACTCACAGAAATATAAAATAAATAAGTCAGTACATAAATAAAAATACTGTCCTAAACTATGGGAATCTGCTTCTGCTGACATGGGTCCAGACAAATAAAGAAATGACTGAATGAATGAAATAAAATGAAGTTATATTTGGATGCAGCATCAATCTGAAAATTTCACTTAATACATAGTATGAGTCAAATTTTACACACAGCAACTTCAATGATTAACTGAAATAAGGAAATGCAGAATAGGAAACACAGGATGGGGGTGGGGTGGGGTTGCTTTAACTTTCAAGCTGCTTCATCAACCAGCCACAAAGTTACATGCTTCTCAGTTCAGAGTTTGGATTCTTGATCGTGACTGATTTCAGTCAACTTCATGACAGCAACAAACAACTGAGAGTCGTGTAGGCCTAATGTCTCAGTTGGCCAGCTGGTCAGACGTTAACACTTACATCCATTTGGTCTCTAGGAGCGAGCAAAGACGCTCCTGTCCCTGCTCTCTGATCAGATCCCGAAACTCGTCCAGGCTGTCTGACAAGCTGTGGTGCAACCGGAACATCATCCAGAATTCCTGGATCCAATGCCTGGAGGTCGGAGACGTTACCACGGTGACTGATACGTAAAGCACACAGCTGAAGTGGACTCTGAGGATGTGTTAAACTGACCTGATGAGGTAGCATATCCTCTGGCATTCAGTCGGCTGCTCGCTGTCCATTGCTGTTTTAAATGTGAGGACTTAGGTTAAGGAGATCGTAAACCTGAATAAGAACCAGTCGCCTTATCTCACCAGAAAATCTTCAACATTGTTCAAGACAGGTATGTTTTGGGTAAGTAACGACCATATGGTTGATTTGACTGCAGAGCTTCTTCCCCACAAACAAACTCATTAATAAAAACTACAGAAAACTAAACTAAAAGGCAAACACAAGTGACATTTGGTGATGTGGGAGGAGGCGACTGCATGAAGCAAAACTCTGATGATCATCGCTGAATGAATCATTCTGGCATACAGAGGTAAGTGAATAACAAAATGTACAAAGAAAACACACAATCAGTGTCTCTAATACTGGAGAACAACTGTCCGTGTGCATTGTTAGGAGGCAGGACACTAAAGATGTTTTAATAAGCGTTGTCAGCCCCTCAACAATATCATTTATTTCTGTAGTCACGGTCCCCTCCGTCACAAAAACACTGCCCTATGAATCTATATACAGTCCACACAAAAGCTTTATCATACAAAGGAGCTTTTTATAACCAGCCTGACAGTATGGTGTTCAACTGGCAGGAATCAGCTTGAAGTGATGCACATAAAAAGGCTAATTGCGTCATAGGAGCAGAAGAACTGCCCACGCAATCCCAAGGCCAGACTGTGGTGAAGATTGTTAATGGCCCCGGTGTCTCTTCCCTGATCCTAACCCACACACTGAATTTATTTGATGCATCCTTTTGGGTCTTCGGCTTAAAACGAGAGGGTTAAAAATAGCAGCGGAGGCCATTGGGCTGTGCGTGCGCTGACGTGGGTTTGTGTGAGCAGAGGCCTCTTTAGACAGCCGAGGGTCTGTGTTTATATATAGTTGAAGAGGACTTGTATGTAAAAGAGGGAGAGGTAATTAACACCTGAAACCCCAAGGCTGCTCGCAGGGCCAGTGAGCTCCTCTGAGGGGCTTTGTGACGCCGTTTCTGTTTCCTGAATGGAAGTCTAGATGACAGGCCCTCCACTCCAGTCACAAGACATCACAGAAAAACACGTTTTTTTTGTTTTGTTTGTTTTTAGGTGTGAAGTGGGGAGAATGAAAAGCACTGAATCAAACATCGTGAATGACACCAAATTCAAAAAGGTAATAGACTCCCTGTTTTTGAAGGTGCAGGGCTTAGAGAAACCAAAAATGGTCAAACGGTGGATGAGATGTAAAAAAGTCCACAGAGACTGACAGTGGGAGTAAACATGAACTGCCACTTGCCTATCACATTTTACACTGACAGCTACAGGCTGCATTGTGAGCCAAGTACGAGCTTGACTGTGCGTTGCTGTTGACAACCAAACGAAAGCAGCACACAGTGGAGCGAGAGAATTGTCTGCTGCTCAAAATTGGCCACAGCGACATTTGAATCATATGTTGTGAAAGCAGTTACACTGTAGGCTTCGTCGTGGACAGTTTAAAGGATATAGAGTGATGAGTCTGTCCAGCAGGTCACTGGAGGAGATGAGGAGACGGTGCATGGTCAGGGTGATGTTCAGCAGGTGGCTGCTCCCACGTACACAACCATCGGTGTCTGCAAAACACAACACACACTTGAATTTACCCCTCGTCGCTGCAAACATGTCATCCTCTTAAAATAAAACTTGCATCACTGACACGAGAATTTCTTTTGACATTACGTCTGTGTGTGTGTGTGTGTGCTTTAATGTGCATCTGCTATTTGTACAATCTGTGATGCTTGAAATATAAATAAATCTAGTGTGTATATTAAATAACCAACATATGCTTGGTTACAATTTTTAGTGGTTTATTTAAACTGGAATTACATCTTTTTATCTTGTTAAACCAGTTATTCAATGACAGGTAAAGCAATTATTTCAAAATGATACTGGAGTTTGAAAAGAAAATCAACTATCAGATATGAAAAATACTTGACTGGGTTAGATTTAAAATAAAATGTCTCAAAATTTTTTACTTCCATCCCCTCATGTGTAAGTATTTGCTGATTTTGAATACATGAATACATAAAGGATACACAGACAATTAATTTAAAAAGCAGTCAGCGGATGATTAGATAAGTAGAAAACACTCAGAGAGCACAAAACTCTACCAAGACATAATCCATGTACATGTATCTGTTTATGATCTGTTGTGTTCACAAATTAAATCTGATCTCCACCAAACTGTGTCAGATTATCAACATTATCATCCTGAATTTGTGAGTAAATCTGTAACAAAATCCATTAAGACAGGACAAAGTTACATAGACTGTATTAATAATAGACGTGGCTAATTTAAATTTTTTGGTGTTAAGATGTGTTTCTAGTAATTTGAACATAAATGGAGAGCACTATCCACAAGTATGAACGACCATCAAAATGCAGTGAGATCCGATCACTCAAGCCACATGTCAAATCAAATCAAATCAAGCTTTATTTATATAGCACTTTCCATACAAATAAATTGCAATACAAAGTGCTTGACATGTTAAAACAATTAAAACAAACCATGAAGCCCACCCAGCATCCCGATCCTCACCCAACCACCCAACCACCACCCAGAGCGTAATTACACATTTTCAGCCACCTCGACATGTGAAGGTGGTCTGGGAGTCACGTGACCACACGTGTTTTGCAGTGTAAATGCTAACACGTCCTGATGCCCTCCCGACCAGTACAAAACACAAAATGCAGCTGCTTCATTTAGCTAACTGTAATGGTGAGTTACATGATGTCTATGCATCACACATCGTTGCCGTAGTGACATCTGTGTGGTTGGCAGGACAGTTTGGAGGCACATGTTAAACACAGGTGTAAACAAAGATGTGTCTCTACTGTCCACTTGAAATCTCATCAACTGGGATGTATTTAAAAACTAAGTGTGAACACACCCAATCAAACAAACCACACAACTAAATATTCCTCTGTTTGAAGTCTAATATCTACCCAATTATGATTTTTTTTTTTTTGTTCAAATGGACCGCTCGATCACTAATAAGAGGTGACTTTAGGTAATAGCATCAGAATGAAAAAAAATGTATTGACGTTTTTTTAACTGAAGTCAATTGGAGTCAGTTTTTTGAGCCAGCACCTAGTGGCCATCGGGGGTATTTTACTTTTCTGCATGGGCCTCATTTTTTAGACTCTGTGGAAATTTGCATACAGTCTGAGCAAAGTTATGAATGTTCAAAACAGTCATTCATCATAAGAGAAAGGATCCCCTCCTCTGATCTGGCCCAAAACTGTTCCTGGGGTAATATTATTTCTATCTCATGGATACATACAGACAATTGGATACCTTTCATTTAAATGACACCACAAAACACAGAATAAACCTCAAATGTTATCTCCCCATCACAAAGATATCTCCATACATATCCACACACCAACTGATGTACATGCTGTAACACCTTTAGTCATACTGTCCGCAGACCTTGTTATTAAAGACTTTTCCTCTGACTGTGTGAACCTCTGTGGTCTGCCTGTCTCACTACCTTTTTCGCTTCCTTTTTCCCTGCATGTATCGAACTTCCTCTCTTTGTGACCAGACCACCTTTCCTTATCTCACTCGTCTGACTCTGTGCTACAGCTGACATCCTGAGACCCACAGCACATACAGAGAAAAGGTGTCTGTCAATCTCTTTTTTTAAAAATGACACCACATGTGTACAAAATATTGCATAATGTCACAATACCAGCTCTGACCTGTAACTGCATCAAAACATCTTTTCCTCCCCACTTAAACAAAGCAGCACTTATCTTCTGTCCAACTCCAAACCTTTGTAACATGCAGTGAATTAGTGGCTGACATAAAGAGGAAGGAGCAATATTTGTGGTTTGAAAAAGCAGGATTTATATACTGTGGGACATTTTCGGCTGTTTATTTCTTTCTTCCTCCCACAGTCTGTAAAGAGCAACTGCTTTGTGCTGAAAATTTTAACATCTGTGAAGCTGCGCTTTGTTTCCCTCGAAGCTTTCACCGGTATCTTGACACCATCGACGACATCAGGCGTCTGAAGACCCACTTTTAAACCATATCACCTTGGAAATACCTTGGACGCCATGGCAACATGTTTTCTAATCTTTGTTATCTGTAAGCAACTCACCACTCCCGCTGCAGCTGACTAATCCAGCCCTCATATCCTGCATGGGGTGTGTTTCTGTTTGTAACACGCAGACACTACCACCTAAACACAGTGAATGTCAGTGACTTCACCAGCCAAGTCATTAAGAGAGTAAAAGACAGATGTGAAACAATGTCTTGTTTTCAGAATGATATGAAGGTCGCAGAGGATAAGTGAAGTTAACACATATGTGCATAAAGCAATACCCACTCCTTTTTGACATTAGCAGCAAACAGTTTTTTAAATATCATTATGCTATAGTTGTAATATGACAAATCTCTCTCCATCAGACAAACTGTTGCTCCATCCTTTTTTTCACAACTTTCCAACCACTAACTCACCCTGCGCAGGGTTAATTGCAAGAGGAAATCCCCTCCACACCGTCTGCTAGTGACTGGAAAATTAGGAAAGCTGCTGCCCGCCTCACTGAGCTGCACGATACTGAACGGTGATAAACACCGCCTCGGGCAGACAGAGCCTGGCCTACTTTTAAAGTTATCTCAGGCGTCCATCAGCTGCTCCAAACCTGCACGGCACTACTTTTCCTATCAGATTGGATGGTCCTTTTGTTTTAGAGGAATCCAATTCAGATGCAGGATGATTAATATCTCTCTGTGCCCTGTGCAATATTCTCTATAATACTCAGGACTCATTGCAGCTTTATGGATAACACTGCATTCAAAGTTTACAACAGTGGTTCCCAAGCAATGCTACAAACACTAGCTGGCAAGAGAGGAAAAGAAGATGACACTGATAAAACAACACAAAAAAGCAGATAAAAGTAAGTATAAATAAACAATTAAAGACAAACAGATGATTACGTAAAGTAGAAGGAAAATTAGTAATCGGTAATTGAGTATTGCCAGAAGTACTTCAAAGATAAAATGGTTAAAATTAATGTCTAGATATTTGAAATACTTGACTCAAAGTAGTGAATAAATATTTTAAATGTTAGTTTAAGGTATTAGATGGATGTTAGGAATAGTTAATGGTTCAAAGGGTTCAATAGTTAGCTACAAGTAGGGATTTCATTGTTGCCACTTCAAGAGATAATAGTACAAATTCACTGACACTTGGAATAAATATTTAAAATAAATTAATTTTGCATCCACATCCACTTTTATATTCAGTTTAGTGTCTTAAATCTTTAAATGATTTACGAGGACGTATCTTGAACATGACATTCACTGTGGATGAAGATTAAAACGCGGCTGTGTCAGTATGTTTGACAAATCAAGTGTTTGATGTCTTATAGATGTCTTAACATTTTACATAAATGAAATGTAATTTGTATTTTAAAAACAACATGGGCACAACCCTGTGCAGTGTGGTCTAGAGAGAGTGATGATGTCAACAGCTATTGATCCACACCTCATAGTGCTCTGCGTTTCAAAGGTTGGTAAGCATCTGAGGACTACTGTTCGGGGAGCTGACCTTTCAGCTCAGCCGGGCTTGAAGCTGCCATCAGGTAATCCTTCAAATAGCTCTTACGTGCACTCTCACATTTGAAAAGGTGGCAGGACTCGTGGACCTCAGGGGTTCACCTGTGATGTGGGCCAGGAGGAGAAGGACTGTGCTCCATTTTACCAGGCGAAGTCGTTCAAGGAAAATCACAGATAACATCATGTGTGTGTGCGGATCTCAGGTTTTCCAGAGCAACACCAAAAGATTTTTTTACGTGACTGTTGAACGCTCCATGTTGTTGCACTATGGGGTTACACCACTGTTCCTCTGATTAATTGTTTCCACCCTGAATCTGAAATGAGAGGCAGGCTGTCATCAGTGCCAGCGTCTACCTCTCTACAGATAAATGTAGTTATGGGATGTCATTTTATGTGCAGCCCATTGTAACCCTTCTCCACTGCTCTTGCTGCATTTGCGTAACCAGGCAACGGCAATTTGAAAGCTTGTCTCTTCAGAGACGCAATCACCATAACACTGAGAGCACTCCAGACAACTTGATGGAGCCAATGATCTTTGCTTGATTGATCCAACTACAGCCCACACAATCAGTGCTGTCCTCTTTTTTTTAATTACAAAAAACTGTCTATAAATCTGCTATCCAGTGGGCAGTAATGAAATTATCAATCCTCAAATACTATTTGTCTTCAGCCTTCACATGAACAAAAACACAAACTCAGGGTGACTACGATCAATAGGTGGGATTTCATCTTCAAAACAGAAAATCCTACACATAACACAAACAGATGAAGTCACTTTCAAACCCTGAACACCCCCTTCTTTTGTTAGAGGCCCGTCACAACTTGTTCGAGTGTCGCAAGTTAGATTCAGGAAAAGTGGTGGAGGGGAAAACAGAAACTGTTTCTAAGCTGCAGCAGCATGTGGTCTCACCTAAACAAAGGTGGACCAGAACCACATGTGTTCACTTCACAGCATCATTTCACTTTAGAAAACTCTAGTGTGGAGGCAGGTGAGCGTGGACTTACCGAAGGACTGCAGACAGGCCTGGATGAGCTCCTCCCAGCTTGCCCCCTTGGTGAGGTGTCCCAGAGACATTATTGATTTGGCCGGGGCGGTCTGGGCCGGGCTGGGTTTGTGGAACCTGTGATGCCGGCCTGGAGGGGAAACTCTAGACCTGGAGGTGCATCCTGGAGTCGCTCTCCTTGAGAAACACCAACACAAAAAGCGTGAGGGGGAGGAAGGACCAGGGGGGCTGGCTGAAATGAAAGTGAGGCTTTCTCTGTTCGCTATGAAGACAGTGTGTGTACATCCATTACAGCCACTGAAACACAGTTTTATTAACATTAGTTGCCTGATAGTCAACAGAACATAGGAGCCACTGTTTGCACTTAAGAAAGCCCCATGGTATTTAGCTATTCATTGTTCTCATTTCCTTCCTTTTACTTCGGGAAATACCGGTTGATTGCGGACATCCAGTTTAAACTGTTGAATCACCAGCAAACAAGAGAAGAAAATGCAGTTTAACTACAGCAGGTCAGAAAGTCACAATTCAGGTTGACGCATCTGAGCGCGTTTGTGCGTAAAATACTCGGAGAGCATCAGTTCAATCAGTTTTGCCACAAATGGAGACACACCTCATTTTTTTTCTTCTCTTGTCTAACACAACTCTGGTAAATGAAATACTAAAGGTATTTTTGAACACCCTAAGTGCGCACGTTTTCGCCAAAACCACACCAGAAACTCCTCAGTAAAACCATGAAAAGATTCTGTGACTTACGCATCGTCTTTTCCTTTTTCGTCCGACGCTATACTTTCGTTTTGGTTTTCTTTAGATTGGCATCCCATGGCGAGGTACTGGGCGACGAGCGGCTGAACTAGGCTGTCCATCTGTGTTCTCCTCGATGGGAGCATTTCATCGCTCTGCTCGGCTCGGTGCGCCTCCGCGGTCTCAGCAGCATTGTGCTGACTCGTCAATGAACATTACACAATTAAGATTCACCAGGCTTGTCTGTGAGTGGGCGGCCGCGCTGCTGTCGGGCTTGTCACTCGCACAGAGTGGGCTCTGCTCTTCACTAGTCATTATTACGCACGTCCAAAAGTTGTTTTCCTACAGGTTTACTCTTTATAACTCTGACCGGTCCAACATCGGTGAAGTGAATCCAACCAAATGAGAAGCAGTTTATTCTACAACCATCTCACTCATTTGAGATTGTAACCATCACCAGAGATTTCAGTTTCCACACTGTTGTCTGGGTTTGTTATCTCATATCAAATCATATTTAGCAAAATAAAATAAAATTTCTCATTACACTCACACAAAGCCTAAAAGTCCGTGTTTCTGTGTAATGGGATTCATCTTAGTTTCCTAAAATCTTGTGTTTGTTCAGTCTGCAGAAGAGGAAAGGGTGGATCTTCCTTTAAAGATAACAGCGACTGCGGGCTCCATATTACAGATAAAGTTATTGTGCTATAGGTGGTCCAAAGAAGATGTTTCCTGAAGTCTGACTCTACTGAGTCATAACATTTTAAAAACCTTTTACTTCAAGGGCCATAATGGACTGATTTGTGGGATCTAGATATTTTTATCCTTTGAATGTCACCATGACTTCAAACAGGGAAACATTAAAACACTGGAGTTGGATCAAAGATGTTTCAGTGCAGAAGTCTTTCAGATGAGGGTCCAGTTGCCTTGACTTCATGCTACTTGGATAAACTGTGACCTGGATGACTGAGGATCTTCACAGACACATGAACTTGAGCAAGTTCGACAAGTTTTTAATTTTTATGCTCATTGTACCAAGATTTATAGAACTGATATGGTCTCCTTTGTTCACGTTTGATGGAAAACATCTACATCATACACTTTAATCGTCAATGCCTTGAAATGTTGTCATTTCCTGTAGGTACTGGTTTGTAGGAACCCACAACTTGGACGGACCACATGCTGAGTTAATTTAACCCAACAAGACGGACTGTTTTTATGCAACATTTTTCAGCATGTTCTTGTTTTTGCCCAATATTTTATTGTTTGACTTCTTGATGGATGGGCATAAAAACATAAAAATGTTTTAATATGTTGCATAAAAACTATAAAATTTGGGTAAAAACAACACAATGCTGAAAAATGTTGGGTAGTGTTGAGTAACAGTAACAGCCAATCATCCTGGGTTAAATGAACCCAGCATGTCGTTAGTCCTATATCGACCCAGTTCTGGGTTAAAACAACCGTGTTGGTATTTTCACCTGTTTTTTTTTTTTGTTTGTTTGTTTGTTTTTTGCAGTCAGCGTTTGTGCGTCTGTCATCAGCATTGCAGACAAACAGATCTTGAAGTTTTGGGAAAATGCTTTAACAGTTTAGTGTTGGTATTTCACCACATGAGGGCAACAGTGTTCAGTCTTTAGCATCAGTATACCGTATTTTCCGGACTATAAGCCGCTACTTTTTTCCTACGCTTTGAACACTGGTGTGGCTCATGTATCGGCGGCATGAAGCTCGTTAGCTTTTTACAAGCTAGCAAGCTCCATGCCGCCGATACATTTAGCCTCGTCACATCAGACCCGGTCAGAGTGGACCACATGAAACTGTTCAAATAAATTGAATAGCGGCTTATAGACAGGAGCGCTCAATAGTCCGGAAAATACGGTATTTATTCTTAAAGTTGTTTGCACTGCTAAATACAAAAACCTACAGATTGAAGGGATTAAATGATCAAATTAATTTATTTTAAACACACAAAGATATTTTTCTGACAGACTAGTTAAACAAAGTACACATACACATTAAATAAGCTGTATAATAATGTTGAGGACAGTATTGGTTGAGGGGAAGAGAGCATAATTCAGTCAAATAGAAATATTGTTTTTATAAAATTAGGTTTTCATCTCTTGTTATAAGGTACATGTCCCATTTTTGCCAGAGAGCATCACACTTGTCCTTTTGGAGCCTTTAACTGAAAGTCAAACAGTCCACACACTGGATATTTATGATTATCCATTGGTTGATGGTGGGCAGGTCTCCACAGAGTCATCCTCTCGTCACAGCCTTTTTGCCATAAAGGTTTTTAGAAGATATCTATCATTTTTTTCTGTTTGGATTTTAATCCTTCAAGTAAAAGGACGGAAAACTCAACATCAAAACACAGGATGTTTCTGATGACATCGTGAACGAGGGTTTCAGAGTAGGACAGTTATAAAAAATCTAATGTAGTTTTTCCAGGAAAAATCCCTCCATGTATGTGAAGCTGTGATTTGTGTGTTGATTCTGTTTGACCATTTCTCAGGAGTAATTACAATCCCTAATTCTTTTTCCCATTTGGTCTTTACATAGTGTGAGCGGCCTCGTAATTCAACTGTATACCTGTGTAACTCTCCAATGAGCTTTCTCTAAAGTTTTGTTTTGTCGGCTGTGATGAACATTTGTGTTGTTAGGTTTTCCTTTAACATTTTCGACGTAGTTGAACATATCCGTAAAAGTCCTGTCTGCAAAACATGGCTGCCTCTGACACGACTGTACGGTCAATGAGTTCCTCATCCTCAAGTAACACTCACAGCAGTGATGCCTCGTCTCTCCCACTCTGTGAACCCTCCACCCTCTAATTGTAAATTGGCCATGATAAGATTTATGATTTCTTTCTGATTTCAGTTCAGTTGCTGAGGCTAAAGCCCAACAAATATCTTGTGATTTTATATCAGTGTAACACGTATGTTTGTATTATAGACAAACAAATGGATGACCAGGAAATCAGAAAGACAGAAGAGGGACGAAACTGGACAGCAAGACTTTCTGTTTGCCTTTCAGACTGCGTCTTTGATGTTTGAGGGGAGGAGGGGGTTTCAGGAGGATTTTACACTGCTTGCTAATGGCTGAGCTCTGCTACTCTCTGTTACCCCCACGCCACAGGGTACAAACATGCTGGCAAACACACACACACACACACACACACTGCACACAAATTCCAAATCTCATTTCACATTGCCTGGGCTTCGACTGCACCAAACCAATTGCTCATTGGTTGCTGGACAACTACAGTGGCTGAATCTGTAAGCATGTTAAAACACCTGCGCGCGCGTGTGTGTGTCTCTGCATGTGTGTGATAGAGAGCGCGAATCTGTGAAGAAAAATATAAGTGAGTGTTTGAAAGCTGAAAAAGACTGAGCGTGTGTGCAGTGGTTTGAGGGAAGGTTGTTATTGGCGTAGTTGAGGTGAATCAGCTTGAGGGACAAGAAACACACACACACACACACACACACACACACACACACACACAGAATTCAGTCGCAGTGGTGGTGTTACTTCAGCTTTTGCTGTGACTACGTTGGGATGGACAGTTTTGAAGCCTGCTAAAGCCTGTGTGTGAGCGTGTGGCCCTTTGTGTGTGTGTGTGTGTGGGATGGCAATATATTCACAGGCTTTGTGCCAGTGTAGGACTACGAGGGTGTGTGTGTGTGTGTGTGTGCGGGACTTAAACTGGAGCAGGAGTTTGATGTTTGCTGCACTGTACCCGTTTGTATGTGTGTGTATTGATCGTACTGAGGTAGACAGCGCTGCATACTCCTTATAGCCGTGTTAGATTGCTTATGTACTGCATGGCTGCATACGAGCACAGGGGCACGTTTGTTTGTTTGTTTGTTTCAAAGACTTTGATAACCATAAAAAAACGATGTGATGTGATGTGATGAGATTTCAAGATAAGCCTCATTTCACTGTCATCAAGCAGTGTTTTGCTCACGCTCGGTCGCAGGGTATCTGAAGTAAATTTTGTCTAGATGCGCGTGAAGGGGAGCAATAAGTGGTTGTTTCACCATCTCTGCGCAGATCAATAATCCTGTCCACCACTCTGTAGCTGTGAGAGGCCTTCAGTGACACACACACACACACACAGTCTCACACACACACACACACACACACACACACAGTGATGCTCTCCCACGCTTGCCTGCAGCAGAGCACCTGGAGCACCTCTCTATATTGCACCCCACACACTTCTTCTCCCTCTCTCTATTGTTCTCGCAGTCTATACTTGTCGTACAACACAGATAAACCCCTTTTCCTCACCTCGACACCGTCGCTCAAATATGTCGATAGAATTACAAAATGAATCCTCCTAATTTGGACTCGCTCCTTTCTTAGTTTTCTGCATTCATTTCGACGTCTCCTCTCGTTTTGAATCGACTGGTTTGTGTCGTACTGCAGCAGTTGTCATCCCGTGAAGACTGATGTGTGCGCCATTACAATCCCACTCAACTTTGATGGATGCATTACACAGCTCTGACAGGCCCGTGCATGCACACGCTGACACATGCATGCATATACAGGCAGTGGAGCAGCGTTAGCAGCTCTGCATCAGGTTTTAAAAAATGTTGTTTATCTTCTCTTATTCACTTCATCAACAGTTTCCCTCGTGGACAACAAAAGCAACAACATGAAAGGGGGTCATAGCTTTCTCTCCGAGTCAGTCTTTTGAGTGGAAAGAAAATATTAATGTCTATATTATACTAGTGTGTTGCATTGTGTCTTAGTTAAGTAGGGAAGATTGGCTCCCATCATCATCTCATTATCTTTACAGATCACAATGAGAACAACTCATTTATAGTCTTCATGCCTCGGATAACACAATTAGCTGTATTCAGTGTCACCTGACCTGTCAACATTAACTCACCCTGGAGGCACAGAGACAGATAAAGAAGGTTTTTCTTCATTGTGTCATACTTTTTATTTGTGTGAAAGTACAAAATCTTTGGAGAATTTCAGTTTTTTTTGTATATATCTTTAATAGTTGTCTAAATAGCCAATTAATTCTGATATTACTTATATTATTAGAGTCTGCACAGCTTGTTTGAAACTCTTTGAATTTATTTGCAAAGCAGCCATTTTTAGCTCTACTTCAAGAAATTTCAGAAATGCAACATAATTACTTGCAGTGTGCAGCATTTCAGAGCGGAAATGTGATGTGTGTGTGATTTGTTTAGAAGAAGAGCATTGATGGATGTGTGGCTTTAGGCGCTCTTTCTCTGCCTGTCCAAACATCATTACAGTTGCAGGCATCTTCCTTCCCCGTCCTCCATGTGTCTCTCACTGAAATTAGCATCGTCCAAACATCCTCACCGCTATTGTTAATTCTCCTTCTGTTAATCCTTTTTTTTTTTTTTCCCTTTTCTCTTCCCCGGCAAATAGTTTGGTGCCGGTAAACTATCCGTGTCTTCACATTATCTCACCTCTTCCTTTATCGTCTGATTGGCTCCTGTGGTGTTCAAGCAGAGTGACCGGCCTCTGTGGCCCATGATCCTCTCTGGCCCTGACAGCTTGTTATCTCCATGGTGACGGATGGCTGAGGCGTTGCCGTGCCTTGGTCTTAACTACTGCTGAGGATAAAGCGCACACCTGGGACACATCACCTACTCTCACTCACCTTCTCGTTTCCCGCAGTCGTCTCGTTCTTTCTCTTCCCGAACTTTCGCTTCTGGATTCAGTTGCTGTTGGGCTACGTGGTAGATTTATGTCTTTTCTTTAGTGATGACACTTCCTGTGAGGTGTGCTTGATAGATGTACGTGTGCATAGATGTTGAATGGCTGTTCCTCTTGTTTTGACAGATGTTTTATTAAAGAACATCAAAAGTCTGTCTTTAATTCGCAGTGACATCCTGTGTCTTTCTTTTATCTTCTTCTTGCTCTCCTGTCTGCTCTCTGTCCTTTCTTCTCCCTGACTTTTATTTTTTGTTCTTAGTCACAAATTCAATCACTTTTTTTTTTTTTTTTTTTCGCTCGCATGCTTCTCTTTCCCCCCTCTCTTAAGATGTTGTCTCTTAAATTTCCATTTATGCCTTCATCTTGTGCAATAATGCGAGTGTTCCACTTATTTTAATGAGCCTCTGCTTCAAGTAGAGTACGAACTGTTGTCCTTTTACCCCAGGGAGAGTCTCCTTTTTAAAAAGAGGTGCAAACATTAATGAGACAAACCTCTCTTAAAATAAATACAACTTATTAGAAAACTAACGCTTCCAAAATGAATCCCAGCGCTAATGTTAATACTCGCACCAATACTAATTCTAATGATCCCCGCTCCATCTTCACACTTTCGCACTTCCTCTTTCCTTCCTCGCCGCCCCTCCTCCTCCTCTCTTCTCCCCCAGGTCTAGTCCAAACTCCATTAGAGCCTGTGCTGTCTGAGCGAGATGAGAGGGGAACAGTGGAGAAGAGATGAAGGGCTTAAAGTGACTCTAATGACTACTGTAGTACCAAGCCTCAGTGCGTACACACTCTGTGTGACCTCTTTCACATGCATTACTCTTTCATGATAGTTGCGTTGCACCGAACATGTGTTTTTTTTGTTTTTTTCATGGTGGCAGCTTGAAGTTTTTAAATGTTAAAATATAAATAAGAATACTAAAACAGGAAGTACATCGGTGCATTGTGTTGTCACTCCTTTCACTTTGTTGATTTCCTGGCGTTTCACAGAACCAATGCCATCATTTTCCATGAATCTTGATGAAATTCATTTCCTCCCGAGCGTAGGTTGGAACTAAAGTTTCCCGACCGCACCTTCCTGAGAAGATTTTTTTTTGCATAACTAATATGGCGTAATGAAAATTTGCCACAAGGTGTGCTTTGCAGTCTGGCAGCTCGGTGCACTTCCTCCATGCCGCCTGACCCTGAAATGAGTGCATTGGTGAGTGATCTCACAACTGTTTGACAGAGGCCATCATGGAAACAGTAAATAAGAAACGTCTCCACCTGTGGCTTAGACACACTTATTGACAGTTAAGATTTATCAGGAATGCCATTTATGAAGAGTATTTGTACATACCTCTTAACAGCTCAGGATGAGCTTCAGTTGTCATATTTGTTGTAAATATTTTGCTGCTCAGGTAGCTGTGAACCTGGTTGTAGGGTTGGTATTTACCTGTGTTCAAAATTTGTGCATGTGTGTATAACTATAGCTCCTGTGTGTGTGTTATCACAATACACTGATGCCGATTTATGGATTATGTGGACACTGTTTTTCCAATTGTAGCCATAATTGGCTTATGGGTTAGTTCAATGTCACATTCTTAGGAGAGAATTAGATTCAGATGGCTGCCCGACATTATCCACCTACTGCTTCAGCACTGTATTATGCTATATGCTGTATACTGCAGCAATACTTTAGGCGGCACTGCCTATTTGTCTGAACTCAATAACAGTCGGGCAGATTGCTTTTGGATAAACCACACAGATAAATGTCACGGGTGCACAAATAGAAAAACTCGCACATGCATACACTTGCACACACAAACATAAACAAAGGGGGGTTTGTTTGAGTCTTTCTTTTTTACCTGTCATCCTCCCATTCTTGCTGCCTCATTTTTGAACTCATAAAAGAATCATGTCTTCCTTTTTATGTCAGCTCAACTCAGAAGTATTGCTTTACACAAACTGGGACTCTTGAGAGAATTTAATAAGTCATTTAATGGCTCCATCACCACTAACTGCAGGGTACATTTTATCCAAGTGAGTGCTTTGTAGTTTGCTATTTCTCATCTATTATCCACAAAGTGCTATATAAATTGTATGAGTCATTCTGCAGTGCAGTCGGTCTGTTCTTTGCTGACGACCTTCCTGAAATTCTCCTGGACAAATCGGAAATTTTCAAATACACTTTGCCTCAAATATATGGGTTACAGTGAGCACAATAATGGAGCTGAAATGAGGAGATGATGACTGACTAGTTGCTTGGTCAAGTTGGAAAAAGCCCTTTGGTACTCGTCAGAGAAGAACAGTCCTCTTCAGCGGCTACAAAAAACGTATCCATGTTCCTGCTGAGGTCAGCATGTCCACATTTACAAAACTGCAGCTAAATGGAGTTTATGTACATTTGTTACTCCACATATTCATCCATGGGTAATGTTGAACTCCTGCCATGACTGCAGAGCTGCTCCCAACTCTCTGTTCTCCAAAGAAATTATCATTCAGGTGGCGCAAAGTAGGACCCAAATGTAGACCTCAGAAATGAGCAAAAAAGGTTTTTAATAAATAAAAACAAAACTGAGGATGCTGCACAACAATAGGAGGAAAAAACAAACCAAAGACAGAGCCACAAAGAAACTGGTGAGCTACATCAGGGCAGGACCAGTAATCAGACAGGAAGGAAACAAACAAAGACAGGAAGTAATACGAAACAAGTACCGTATTCTCCGGACTATAACCCACTATTTTTTTCCGACGCTTTGAACTTAAACACCGGTGTTTCTCATGTATCGGCAGCACGAAGCTTGTTAGCTTTTTACAAGCTAGCAAGCTCCGTGCCGCCGATACATTTAGCCTCGTCACATCAGACCTGGTCAGAGTGGACCACATGAAACTGTTTGAATAAATTCAGTAGCGGCTTATAGACAGGTGCGCTCAATAGTCCAGAAAATACCGTAATTTGTTAAAGTTCAAGACACTGAAGGTTCC
>OOFC01046762.1:0-13269 GCA_900323345.1 Pseudochromis fuscus
AACTTCTCCCGGTGGTACAGGCCCCAGCTTAAGCATGAACAGAACTATAGTTGCTAAACAACTGGGATTGTCTTCAAAATATTTTACAGTTGATGTATAAATTCTTGTCTGGTTACAGAAAACCATCTTGCAGGAGTCAGAAGAAACAGCATCACATTGAAGGAGCTATAATAAACTAGCCTTAAATGGTCAATGAAATAAACTAGCTACATTTAGCACCTAACTTACCAGCTAGCTAGCTACTGTATGATACATTGTTATTTAATTTTTACAAGTTAAACAGTAATACCATCATAGATCAAATATATATTACCCCATAATATTATAAAAAACTTACTAGACTTCATATAATCCACAGGATCAACTGTGTGGCTTCAATAGTTTTGTGCTTTGGGCTCTAAAGTGACCTCCAGGGTTTAACCAATCATCTGTGCATGTGATGGAGGAGTCCACAGTGCCTGCAGGGGGCGTGGCCTCAAATGATTGAGGAGTGTACTTGCATTCAATCTGGTTGTTTTAAACAAGATTATGCTACAATATATTTTCCTCAACTCTATTTAAGTTCCCTGTTGAGGGTCAACCTTCAATTTTGTAAATTTCTGTTTTATTCCCATTAATTCCCATGGAAAGTTTCTAACTTTGAAAATTCCCAGAATTTTGCAGCCCTAGTATCAGCACAGGAGTTCTGAGGTTCACCTGACAGGAAGTCGTCACACCCTCTCAGATGATGTTGTCTCTGTCTCCCAGCTGAAGTCCTCAGAGTTCAGCAGTGA
This sequence comes from Pseudochromis fuscus, assembly GCA_900323345.1. NCBI lineage: Eukaryota > Metazoa > Chordata > Actinopteri > Pseudochromidae > Pseudochromis > Pseudochromis fuscus. Next base: position 774 of record OOFC01046762.1, read on the forward strand.
CACACATCCTGCTGCACAGGGATGACACAACATCTCCAGTCCCTCTCCAGGGCCTGGCAGCACGGTACCACCTGCACCACTGCTGCAGCTGGGATGGAGTCTGTAAAAAGAAAAACCTTTCAGAGCAGCTCTTCTATCGTTCCCTCTCTTCTCTCCTCCTGGGAGACGCTGACTTTCAAAGCTCCTTCACTCCTACTCACAGATGGCTGACTTTTCTCTCCACCCACCTTCTCTCCTTTTTGTCTTTTTCCTTGATTTGTAAAGTCGTTTTCATTCAGTCTGCAATGTTGCGGCATCATCAGCTGACTGTGTGTGTGTGTGTGTGTGTGTGTGTGTGTGTACAGTGTCACTGATAAATGCAGCGCTAAAATTAGCTCCTGACCTGCTGCTGAGAGAGCAGGGCCTGGAAACTTGGGCTGTCCATAAGTGATGGCTCCTCTGTCTGCACACACACACACACACACACACACACACACAGATTTGCTTATGTCATTTTTGGTGTCCCCCCCGTCCCCTCCTCAGAGGACACCACATTCTGTACAGTTCAGAAAGACACTGGCAGATGGGATGAAGCTCCTAGTTTCTTAAATAACTTTTCATCCAGAACTTTAGACAAATGGTTTTCTACTTGAATTGTCTCATTGTACACAAACACACAAACTAATGAAAGTTTCTTTTGGCTGCTGAGTGATCCCTTGGAGCAGCAGTCATTACATACAAGTATCTGCAGGTATTTTTAGAAGAAGAGCGTGAAGATGATTTCAGGAAGTCTCTCTTTTCTCCTCCACCAACAACTACAGGTGTAGATGTTGAGGTGATGGAGAGCTACACTTACTTGGGTGTGGTCCTAGATCAGGGGTCTGCAATCCTGCTCCTCGAGAGCTGCTATCCTGCATGTTTTAGATGTTTCCCTCTTCCAACACACCTGATTCAAATGACCAGGATCATTATCAGGCTTCTGCAGAGCTTGATGATGAGCTGATCATTTGAATCAGGTGTTACCAGGTTTGCCCACCCCTGATCTAGGTGATAAACTGTTTTGAACCCCACACTGATGTTACCTCTCAGAAGGTTCAGCAGAGATTGTTGAGAATCTTCTATGTTTCTACTGAGATGATGACTCTTTTTACAGAAGTTTTATTGAATCTGTTTTATCTTGTTTTGTTGCATGGTTTGGAAACATGAACCTGTCCAACAACAATCATCTCAGGAGTTTTGACCTGCTGGAAAAATCTTAGGAAGCCTGCAGACTGGGCTGATGTCTATTTATAACAGACAGGTCCTGAGGAGGGCTAATGTTATTCTGGATTGTCCTGATCATCCAGCTTTTGCCCTCAGGCCGTTGTTTTAGGGTTCCTATGAGGAGGACCAAAAGATTTAAGGCCTCATTTATCAGCTGTGTAATTAACCTACTTAATGGCAATTAGTTGTTCCTTTGCACTATTAGCACTTATTAGCACATCACATTGTGCACTTTTTGTATTGCTCGGTTGATATTTTCCATTTTTTGCATGAGCTCTGGACTAAACTTCATCAGTGATTTTGTGTATGTGTACACTGTTTGTTGTATTGTTTCTTATATTCTGTTGTTTTTTATGTCTGACTTCCAGACTTTTTATCTGATCTTATTATTGCTGCTGCTGATGTTTTGTGTTTGCTGTTTTTTAGGCTCCTGCTGCAACACTAACTTCTCTTTATGGGACAATAAAGACTTTCTGACACTCAACATGTTGTAATGTCGTCATCATTGGAGATAAGTATGAACTGCAGTTGTCCACTGAATGAATTATGTCTAATGCTAGATAATTAGTGCTAACATTAGCAAAGCCAGATAATGCTACAGCTAGCCGTCAGTCTCCAGCTCCAACTTGAAACACCATGTACAACATAGGTAATGTTATAAATAGCTAATGAACAGTAGCTAATTATTTAATGTTGAGTTACAACCAGCGGCTGTGACAGCGTAATTGCTTTCAGCATTAAAAGGAGCAGGTCATGTAAGATAGGCTTGTTGTAATGGTGGCTACTCTACCCTGCAGGGTGGGTTGTCTGGTAACTAGTGCTGGATCAAATGACAATACATATCATGGGGACGATAGAAAAATGTCTATTGTGCCATTTCTCTTCTATCGTTTCTAACCTAATTTTAACAATTATTACCACAAATATATCAATAAATAACCTGCATCGACTGTGTTCATGTTGTCTTGTCACTGTACATGCTCTAGGTTTATATAAGTGAAAATAAGGAAGAATATAAAAAAGGTTTTTCACAAATAAACTTCATCTTGTGGTTTTGTGACGACGCTGCCTTACGTTTTTTGTTTCTTGCAACATGCTTCATGGTTTATGGCCCGACATGAGTGTAACCATCCACTTCATCAGCACAGACTGGACCCGCTGCACTCGCTGTTTACAGACTGCGTACTTTCCAGATGACCACACAGTGAATACAGATGTTTAATGTTGTTCACACAGCTAACCCTTTCAGCGCGGCTAACTAGCCCCCGTTGGCGCAGCATTGTGTATGGAGCGTATGGACGCTTCATGAACAGAGGTCCTCGTGCATATGTTCATTACCTCCGCCAAGGAGGTTCTCCATTCACCTTGTTTTTGAGCCTCACTTGCTTTGTTCATTTCTATATGCAGTCTGTGGTCATGTGGGACACTGGGGAGCATCATGTTTTATTACTACTATCTGATGTTGAACAAACTTTTCATGAGTAAAGCTGACACCGCCTGTTTTCTTATATTGTGCATTTGGGTCCTCAGGTCTGTTTTTCACAACAGGAAACAGGTGAAGTGTTTGTCTAACTGGAAGACTGGTGTTTAAAGCATTTATTGTTTTTAAGGCGTTACCTTAAAGAGTAAAGAGGATCCAGTCAGGATGAGAGAGGAAAGCTTTCAAACAGCCTGATATTTCTTCTGAGCAGTTTTTGCTACATGTGTAGGTTGCCTCATTTATCCTTTACCACAGCGATCAGAGCTAATAAAATAATATGTCATAATACAGCCCATAAACCAAATGTGTGGGATAAGAGCTGTAGCATTACGATGAAGAAAATATTGTGCTGTGAGCTGCAGTTAATAGATGAAGCAGTCCTGCTGTGACAGCCTCAGTCTGAATGTGTTTATTCAGCACAGCAGGAGAAATCTGATTCGCTCGACTAGAAAGAAAGAAATTCCAAATGAAACACAGCATCAGACTCATATTGGTATTTGTGATGCTGCATTGGCTTGTTGTGGGGCCCGAGAGTCTTTGTGTTCATGTGCCAGTTGTGTTTGGCTGCTGCTTCAGTGTTTTTTGTTTTCCTCTACAAGTGAATCACAGACTTCTTGTGTCTCTCAGGTTGAATGAATTCAGATTTCATGTACAGATTCTTGAAACTGCAAAGATTTTATTGTCAAATTTACAATCATACTGGCATTAGGGTAACACCATGGGTATTGGCCCGGTGCAAATATTTTTTTGGGGGCCGCCACATCCGCCCGAAACACAAGCACACCTCGTGCACGCTACACTCAGGCACGCACGCCGCACACACACACGCACAGCCACTCAAGAGAGGCTAGGCTAACGCTAAACGTGATGCTACGTTTTCCCGTCAATTATCCATTTACTTTTTTTGTCCTTGCTGAAATTAGAAACAACTCACCTCACGCCATCGCGACTCATCATGACTGACAGGGATCTGCACCGGTTGCATCGTCCATATTTACGTCACTGCGTACTGGCTACAGTACCTGAATGGTGACATGAGGGGAATCTACGGAGCCCCTAAAGGGACATGGACCAAAAAAAAAAAAAAAGAGAGAGATGGGTGGAAAAAAAAACAAGACAAGTATTGCGAGATCTCACAAAACTATCACAGGATCATCCATGTTCAGTTCAGGGTGCTGATGTCATTTTATGCTGGTGAAAGGAGTAATAATATCTAATCATATGTAAAATGTTGGGACCTCTCTAAAATGCAAGAGATGCTTCAGATCCTCCGTTACTTTCATTATTAACGCCCTGAACGATGAGGAAAAATCAGCCATACTTCTTGACTGGACTCGCTCGCGGAAGCCGCTCGCCTAATTTGCATAAATAAATAAATACAAGCACGTGGACTGTGCGATCCGTTCGGTCAGTGTGTATGGATTACAGACCAGTACATCAGTGCACACCGGCGAAATTCTTACTATCAAACCTGTGTCTACTGCCAAGCTCTGTTTTAACATGTATTTTATACCCAGGTCAAAATAAAACTCAATGAACTTCTCCCACTTCATTGTTTTGTCTATGTTGTTTCGGTTCTGAGCACAGATGACCCGGAAGTACATTGCTCTTAACGTACACAGACATAACAACATATTGTGTCCATGTGCATGAAGAGCAGTAGACACCGGTTTGATAGTAACAATTTCGCAGAGCATGAATGACTCCATGATAGTTTTGCGAGATCTCGCAATAATTGTCTCATTATTTTTTCACCCATCTTTTTTTTGTCCATGTCCCTTTAGGGCAGGGGTGCTCAATCCTGGTCCTCCAGGGCCCCTATCCAGCATGTTTTAGATGTTTCCCTCTTCCAACACACCATATTCAAACAATAAGCTCATCATCAAGCTCGGCAGAAGCCTGGTAACAATCCTGGTCATTTGAATCAGGTATGTTGGAAGAGGGACACATCTAAAACATGCAGGATAGGGGCCCTCGATGACCAGGATTGGACACCCCTGCTTTAGGGGCTCTGTATAAACCTGCCACCTACAACTAAACCTTAAAAAATGTTTGGTTGGTTTAACCTAGAACTGGGTAAATACTGGACTCACTACATGTTGGGTTCATGTCACCCAGGATTCGAACAAGCAAACAAAACAATAAAATGTTAGATCTAGGCAATAACTACTCCAGTGAAAACAGCAAAATGTTGGGTAAGCAAAAAAAAAAAAAAAAAAAAATTGGGAAAAAAAAAAAAAATGTTAAAAAAAAAAAAAAAACATTTTGGGTAAAAACAACAAAATATCGGGTAAAAAAATATCAGGAATCAAAAACAATAACGGGCAAAAACAATAAAATGCTGGATATTAACAACAAAATGCTGTAAAAACAACAACATATTGGATAAAAACATTAAATAGTTGAGTAAAACAATCAAATTTGGGAAAAATTATATTGGCGATCAACAGTAACATGTAACAACAGCAAACTACTGGGTAAAACAGCAACATGTTGGGTAAAAATAAAATCAGGAATCAAAAACAATTCTGGGCAAAAACAACAAAATGCTAACAACAAAATGTTGGGTAAAAACATACTGTCTATCAACAGCACAATGATACAAAAACAACATAAAAAGCATCACGTTTGGTAAAAATAAAACCAGGAATCAAAAACAAAATGCTTGATAAAAACAACACAATGCTGAGTAAAAACAAAATGCTGCATATAGTTGGTCCAATATTTACCCCGGTCGAGGTTTAAACAAGCGTTTTTCAGTGTGGTCTTGGTCCGACCATCATCTTGTTTCCAGGGTAACATCCCTGAGTGGGTGGAGGACAGTTGCATTCAGGAGCTGCCACAGACAAACAGGGTCATTGTCCCAAACTCAAACTTCTCCGAGTGAAGTAGACAAGCACTGCAGACACAATCAGTCTGGTTAAAGTTGTGCTCTCCCGCTGGGTGCTGCACCCTGTGCTTTACATTCAGTCAATACCAGTAGATCACAGCCTCTTCCAGTCGCAACCTCGTCCTCAGAGGACCCGCCTGGGATGGGGGGAAGTCGATACGAGCGGCTGCATCAGAGTCAATGCAGGGACTTGTAAAGTAAAGCACAACAAACAAGCAGCGCAGCTCTGTTTGATATTCTGGTGTGGAAATGCTGCACAGCTGGCGAATGATTTGTTCCAATTACCATGACAATACAGACGCAAAGACGTGCACTTGTAAACGGCAGTCGGGAGAGCGGCTCTGTGTGGATGCTCCTCTGACGCACACAAACAAGCTATTCTTCCAGTGACACGGAGAATCCTAATTGGACCGTTTACTCCCCTGTGCAAAAACAAAAGTCAGACACTTAAAAATCCTCCTCCTCCCTCGTCCTGGGCAGCCTCCAACATCCCCGGTCTGCCACACCCCTCACACAACCAATACGAAACTGAATTATTCATGGTGGCGCTAACAGATCGCACCCCGGGGCCTGACCATTGTTTGATATGAGTGACGGCGTGTTCAGAAATGATCGGTAAGAAGACTGGGAAGGTGGGGCGACTGAGAAATATTGATCTGCTGAGGTTGTGCCAGCTGATTGGCCGGTTTCCATCACACCAGGACATGTATCAGTTAGAGGTGGATCTGTACCAAAGACCATAAAAAGATGTAAGGGACGTCACTACTTGGTTTGTGGCATTTGGAAACCTCGAGTTTTACAATGAGTCTGTGTTATGTGCTGGCGGCACATTTGTTTTCATGTTTTTCTGTTATTTGGCCGGATTCAGTTTTGTATATTTTTCCTTTTCTTGTCGTGAGATGTTGATCTTTAGTTATTTAAGTCTTTAGGGAAGACTGATTTTGTTATTAGTTAATTGTAGGTTCATCCTCATGCGTGGTCTCTCCGCCTGTAAATAGTCTGGTTCTGTTCTCTCCAGCTCTCCAGCCTCTCAGCCCTGATGCTCACCTAGCTCCACCTGGATGACAGCCGCGCACCTCGGGAGTTTGGCATTTGAATGTTGTCATGTTGTTTTTTTTGGAACCAGAAGTGACCATATTTGGATATGAAGGGTGGAATGAGGAGGTGGGTTTGACCCTTGAACCTGAGGATGCTGCCCAGTGGGTCTGAGACTGGAGTTCAGGGCCGGTCTCATTGGAGCAATTTACCACAACAACTTCCTTCATGATCAATAAAGTTGTATTGTATCATATTTCAGGATTGAAAATTACTGTATTTGATTTGAAGTCAATTAGAAGCAGAGTTTTTTGGAGCCAGGGTCTAGTGGCCATCAGTGGTATTGCACTTTTTTGCACTTTTGCACTCTATACACAGTCTATTAGCGCATTTACACCGGTACCTACTCGCTTCACATTTACACTGGTAAAAAAGTACCTGGAACTTGGTACCTGGTACAACTTTTCGTACCTCCTCTCCTGCGGTTCCAAACAAAGTACCCGGTCAGGTCGGAGCAGGTACTAAAATCTTATTGGTCAGAATCATCACTGCGTCGTTGCGTCATCACTGCGCGGTACGTAATCTGTCCCTGCAAACACGCAGCATTTTTAAATCTTGGGCAAACCGTGCAGACGTGTTTGAAATAACAACAAGAAGAGAAATGGCAGCTGTTAGAAATCCTGCCCCATGGACTCAGGACGAGGTGCAAACCTTTCTGTCATTAGTCGCTGGTGAGAAAATTCAGCAGGAGCTGGACGGCGCGGTCAGAAATGAAAGAATCGCAGAAAAGATGATGTCACAAATGACGAATTGTGTGTCTCAGAAAGTTTACTTCCTGTTTCCAGCTACACAGAGGAGGGACGATCCTCGGCAATGTAAATGAAACCGAGGGGCTGATCCTGAGCGAGCCGAGGTGAAGCGAAGCGAGTAGGTACCGGTGTAAATGTGCTATATGGGATTGACAGAGTTTTGGATCCTCAAGTGGCCATTAGAGGAACTGCAGTATTTTGTTCTTTCACGCCTTGCTGCTTGATCAGTACACATGCTTCAGAAAACCAGGGTACCAGGTAAGAGATGTGTTTAACATATCGTTAGACCAGGTCCAAAATAATCTCATGAACGAAAATATGCTAATGATGAATTGTCAATAAGTTTGTCTGTTTCTGATATAAAGTTAAGTTAAGCTTAAATTGACTGTAACTCTCTGGACTCTAACCCACCTGTACAACCCAAATTTGGACTCTCTGAATATTTCTATATTTTTCTAATTTCTTTAATGTTTTATATTTTTACATACCTTTTATTACTACACTTATATGTGTATTTAATGTTAACTGTTTGTTTGGTCCGAATTAGTAATTTCAGTACCTGGATTGTCCTACAGATCTTTATTATTGACAATACAGCTGACTTTGACTCAGTGAAGGGGTGGAGCTGTATGAAACAACAGTACAGTATCAGCATCACCACAGTAAGTCCTCCTTTCTTTATGCTCCTTTTCATTGTGAATCATTTGCAGACACAACCATATGCAGCATCGGTCTGACAGGATTAAAGAAGTGACTGTGAGCTCCAGTTGGCTGAGACAGTGGTCCACCCACTGTGTCTGAAACAGGACAATGGGACGGTACCTTTCCTGAACAACAAAGAGTTGAAAATTGCAGGAGTGTTTGGTTGAATTTATTAAATGATTGTGATACAAATGTACTGTTATACTAAACTGGCACTGGGGTTTTTCAGGCTCGACACACAGTACTTCTAAAATACTGCGTTTTCTATTTTACCACTATTACATAAGGCCTCAGGCTTTTATTTTGAAGAAGAGATCTGAATAATTCTGCATTATCTCACTGCTGCTTCCCTTCTTTAAGTTGGCAATAGAGAAACACTCTCAGGCCTTTATATGATTTAACAGTCTGGACATGTCGAACAAATTAAATCATTTTTCTCTCTCAGAGCAATTCATTGATCTGCACTTAGGTGTTTGTACTTAAAGGTTTATTTTAAGCAGGTTATGAATGATATTTTTTTCATAAGTAAGATTGATGAAGTGTTATAAGCTGAGTAATGACAGTGGAGTGGGCTTGGTTAATGGGGTGTGTTTGTAATAAAACACTTGGCTGTGCAGAGCTTTCATCCTCGGATTCATTCACCTGCAGCAAGTTCAATAAGCAAGAAACTTGACTTTAAGCAGCATTTTAAATACAGCATCAGGGTGATAGTTCAACAATGTAAGTAATAGAATAATATTTAAAAACAGAAGTATATAAAACTTCTGTAGTTGCAAAGCCTCCAGATTTATCATCACCAGCACATTATACTGATTCTAATAGGACTGAACTTTACTGTCATTGCACAGAGATGCAATGAAATCATGGATGCTCTGCACAGTGCACTGCAGGACAACACTGTACAACAAATACAAATGCACGACAAGTAACAGGATAAGACTAAGATAAATAACTAAATATGCTCTTTACAAGACTATAAAATGCAGAGTTTAAGGTGCACAGTGACAAATGATCACATGAGCTAAGGTACAGTCGTTGGTTGTGATGGTGATGATGGTGATGTGTGTGAGTCTGTCAGTGGTTATTAGAGGTTCGTATGGCTCAGGAGGAGAAACTGTTTATCAGACTGGTGGTGGATTTGACAGATTTTTTTTTAGATTGCTTGTTCTTGTTTTTGCAGCATATACGGAGATCATTTTAGTTTCTATGATTATTGATCAAATTGTTATGATTCTGCTTGAATGGGCGGCTGTGGCTCAGGTGGTAGAGTGGGTCACCTGTGAATCGTAAGGTTCCCCAGCTACTCCTGTCCACATGTCGAAGTGTCCTTCGGCAAGACACTGAACCCTAAGTTCCTCCCAATGGTGGCTAGCGCCTTGCATGGCAGTGTGTGTGTGAATGGGTGAATGAGTTGCCTTGTAAAGCGCTTTGGGACCTAGCTAAGGTCATGAAAGCGTGTACTCCATGTACTCCAAGTATTTACCACTCCAGTCTGATCACTCTCAAACGCTGTCGAGGTCCTGCTGCCCAGCGCCTACCTGGCCTCTAGAGCAGTGGTTCTCAACCACCAGGCCGGGGACCGGTACCGGTCCGTGAGGATTCTCTCCAACTTAACTTTTGCCATTGCCTCTTGACACGTCAATACGCTTGTCTCGTTCATGTGATAAAACGTATCACCTATTACGTATAACGTCAGATACGTTAGCCAAAAAATAAGCCCGCAAACTAGCGAAAATGAGTAAAAAACAAACGTCTTTAGAGAGCTTCTTCTTTAATGCTGATTGTGTTATTCTATTTTTGCTGTATTTATCTGCCACACCTTGAAGGTCGGTCCGTGAATAAAATGCCTACATTAAACCAGTCCGTGGTGCAAGAAAGATTGGGGAGGGTCTCAGCCGTCCCCATCGATGGCCTCCTGCTCAACCACCCAAGGGTCTTTGCTGTTGCCTTCACCTCGGGCCCCTAGTCCATCCTCCGGAGGCCTCTTGCTTGCCCACACGAGGGTGTTAGATGTCTTCACCACATCACCTGCTCAATGGCCTTCAGACCGGGTACTGGTGTTCAAGCCACCCCCCAGAACCAGAACCTGCTCGACCTCCATACCGCCCTCTAGAGTTGTCCCCAGAATCTTCTCGGGCTTGGACCTTTTGTCTGGTCCCTTCCTCCAGGTCCCCTCTGCCCAGTGGTTCAACTTGGGTTTCTCTTTGGACCTTCTGTTCCTTAAGGGGGGAAGTCTGTTATGATGATAGTTTTTTCTTTACATTTACTTCTATGGTTGTTTCCTCTGTCTCTGTCTGTGTCTTTCCGTGTATGCCTTGTCATTTCCTGTTTTATTTTGTTAGGTCCTTTTCATTGTGCGTCTCATAAATTTACTTCCTGTTTCTCCCTTTTGGTTTTCAGCCACACCCTAATTACTTCCACCTGTGTCTCATCTCCTTAAGTATATTTAGTCAGTGTGTCCTCCCTTTGCCTTTGTCTGGTCGTCTGTTTATCTGTTGCTCTTCCTGTCTGGCTCCCTGTGTCTGTTTGTATTACTTTGTGTTTGCTTTTTGTTTTGTCATTGTTGGGTTTCTTGGTTCTGGTCATCAGGTTATTAAAGCCTTTTACTCTGCTTGCCTCTGTGTGTCTGCATCTGGGTCCTACTTCCTAAAGTTAAAGTAATGTACGATAACATGTGACATTTGTGATCTCTCTCCTCCCATCTGCTCAGGTCGACAGCGAGATGAGAAACAGGCCTCATACTTTTTATTCGTAAACCTCACTCACATGATTCATATGAAGATTCTGTGTTTTCTGATCTTTTCTTAATGAAGAGCAGAATAAAGTTATTGCATTTTTTTCTACATTTGCATCAATGAACACTTCAGTTCATAACCAGAGGATAACTGAAAACCTGAAGAAAGAAAGAAATCACAGGTTTTTGTGCATATTTTTTTTCCGATTCGTATTCATCTCTCCAAGTGTCTCAGAGATTGTGTTCAGGCTCGATGTGATCTGATCCGAGATCAGATGTGGGTCAGTTACTTTTGAGCCTGGAGATAAATCCTCTGACATGGGGTCCAGGTCAGAGTCCAGACGCTCTGCTGACAGCTCACCTGTTGAGTTACTGCTGCTCTGTTGTATGATCTGTCTTCAGTCTGAGTGACCTGCAGTTATTGGTGAAGGAGACCCAGTGATTTCACAACTCCTGAGAGTCACTCTGTCATTTCATCATCATTCATTGACCTGAATGAATGAATGAATGAATAAATAATTACCTTTATTTGAATAAAACCTTCCATAGGAAAATAATGAAATACAACATGTATCTGTTGGTGAAGTCTCAGAAACAGTGTGAGGCCCTCTCCCTCTTGGTTTTATCATGGTACAGAGTCAAAGTCGTGTCATAAAGCACAATTTTCACTCCTATGTGACGACAGGGAATCCCAACACTGATTGGTTTTTGTGATACCATGTGATTAGATAAGAGAGATACTTTAATTATCTCCAAGAGAAATTTAGATTTCCAGCAGCTTGACAAAGATGGAAACACAGGGGGCATGAAGGGTTCAGAAAAATATTACAATTCAGAAAACAGAGGCATGCAAAGTGCAAAACTATGAGAGAGATACAAAATAAAATATAAAATATGACACTTCCAGATGTACACTGCACATGACAGTGTGTGACATTCAGTTGGGCAACAGTCAGTTTGAACACACTTGAAGAGTCCATCATGTAAATGTGTTTGTGTCTTCACTGCATGGTGTGATAAAGTGTCCTCGGGTATGTGATGTGAGTGTGTAGTAAATCCAGCATTGAGAGTGAGTGGCTGGTATCAGGGCCCCATGTATTGCATTAGGGACATTGTGCAGTTTTACCGGAGCGCTTAATGCTTCCTGGGAGGAGGAGCTGTCCTAAAGCCTGAGGCCTGCTGGTGCAGATTACATGACAGACTGCTACGTGACTGGTTGCAGCCTTATTCTCCTCCAGTGCATAGAAAACCCTGCTGCAGAGGTGCAGGAGCATGCAGTGACTCCCAGAGGTGCAGGAGCATGCAGAGACTCCCAGAGGTGCAGGAGCATGCAGTGACTCCCAGAGGTGCAGGAGCATGCAGTGACTCCCAGAGGTGCAGGAGCATGCAGAGACTCCCAGAGGTGCAGGAGCATGCAGTGACTCCCAGAGGTGCAGGAGCATGCAGTGACTCCCAGAGGGGCAGGAGCATGCAGTGACTCCCAGAGGGGCAGGAGCATGCAGAGACTCCCAGAGGTGCAGGAGCATGCAGAGACTCCCAGAGGGGCAGGAGCATGCAGGGACTCCCAGAGGGGCAGGAGCATGCAGAGACTCCCAGAGGTGCAG
>OOFC01046770.1:0-14523 GCA_900323345.1 Pseudochromis fuscus
GCTCTCTCAGCGGCTGCAGGTCGTACGAGTCCACCCGGGGTAACGAGCCCTGGGGGACCTGGTCATAGTGCGGCGCCTGGCGGACACAATCAGTGTGTCCGTAAAAACCTCCTCCATAGGACATGAGGACGAGTAAAGTCCCTGGAAACACAAACACACAGAAGGTCCCAGAAGAATCAGTTTCCTGCTGCAGGTTAAGGTTCATTTTAAAAGTCATTCATCAAACAAAAATACCAAACAGTCTTCAGAGGAGTTGGTAAATCATCTGAAGTGACGTGTGAAGGTCTCCTGAAGTTCAGTTTTCACCTACGATTGTTTGTTTGTTTGTTTGTAACATTACATAAAAACTACCAAACAGATCTCGATTATTTTTGTTTCAGAGATAAAATCCGTCCGAGGACGATCGGGATCCTGTCTGAAAACACAGGATCATGTTGTTCTCCCACCACCAGAGGGCAGCAGAGTTCAGGTCTGGATCAAGCCATCGATGGAGGTTTGTGCTCTGACTGTTTCCTCGTTGGATTAAACTAGTGATGAACATTTCAGCACTGAAATCATTGTTGTGTTTTTTTGCATCTTTTTGTGTCTGTTCAGTTGATTTGTTTCTATTTTTTTTTCATATTTTTTATTTCTCTGGAGTCATTTAGAGGATATTTGTTGTCACTTTGTGTCTATTTTGTTGTGTATAGAGTGTTTTCATCGTGTGTGTAGATAAATAAATGTACGTGTGTGAATTCAGGGGCCTGCAGTAGTAGTTTTCTTGTCATTTTCTAATGATTTACAGTCATTTTGCATCTACAGGTTTCACTTCTTCCTGTTTCTATTTACACATTGACTCTTTTTTTTATCTGTTTCTGGATATATTCTGCTTTCATATTAATTTTTTTGTCTCATTTTGCTTCTGTTTCATCTCTTCATCATTTTGTTTTCACTTTGATGACCAGATGAAATGTTTTCACCTGTCACTTTAAACCCAGGCTCTGTACCTGGGCCCCTGATCGTGTGCCTGGGAAACCCCTTCAGTTATCCACTGAATGTTTGGTATTTTTATTTGAAAAGCACCTCACTGACACACCACCAACGAACCAGCCCATCATCATTATTACAACCAGATCAGTCAGAGAGCAGAGCAGGCGGAGACAGAGGAAATATGTGAAGATAAATTCATCCATTCATGCAACAGTGATGAGGAGAGCAGGACTAAAGCAGCGAGCTCTCAGTACCTGACGTCACCGAGGAAACACCACAGACCTCATGAGTGAAGAAAACATCCCAGAGTCCTCCATGCAAGCCGAGTCAAGAATGCATGTTTGTGCTGCAACCAAATACAGAGACTGTCCCGTACTTGGTGTTGTGGTAACAACACGTTGTGTAACGCAGCCGCTCGACTTACAGCTGCAGCACAACAATCCATTCTGGACGAGCAGTCGGCCGTTTGAAAACAACATTTTCTGTTTGTACATTCGACCCCGAGAGGAGGAGAGAAGTAGGAAGTGAGCTTGAATACCTCTTTCACACGCAGTCACTCAACACGACTTACATTGGCCTGCAGGTCACAATGCAAACCTGGTATGAACAGACGGGGAGTCGACCAATCACCTGCAGGGACAGAGCACAGAGCTTTATGCACACAGCTGCAGCTGAACCAGCACCACACACTTGGTTACTCAGTTTATTAGGAACCGATACAGCTGATGACACAACAGATTGATGAAGGTCACAATGTTTTTATCATGAGAGTGTTTGATCCAAGTATCTCCTTTGAAGTCCACCTGAAATTCAAAATGTGTTTTTAATCCTTTTAGATCATCTCTGGGGGTGTTATTGACAAACCTGATGATGTCATCCAAAAGAAATTATATATTTTTTTAAAAAAGTGCCTCAAATTGGAAGTTTGAAATAAGAAAAATAAAGTTTCAAAGAAGAAATAACAGATAAATCCAACATGAAATAAATAGACATAAATATATTGAATGGTACATTAAATGACATTATTGCAAAGTGAAGTTTAATCATGGTCCAGGATGTTATTACAGCTGAGGTTCTGATCAAAGTTCAATCACTTTTACATTTTGGTTTTAAACAATATAAATATTTCACGTGACTTTCATCATCTTACCCAATTTCAACCAATAGAATCAATCCATCCACCTGTCAATCAACCTGCTGACAGCAGCACAGCTGGAGTAGTAATCAGAAGTCAGTTGTTAGTTAGTAAGTAATACTGTTATCTAGAGATGTTAGCTAGCTAGCTGTGGTGTTGTGTTTCAACAGTCCAATCAAATTGCTCCAAATGTTTTGTCCCGCCTACATATGTTGTCTTTGCTGAAAATATGTCACGACACAGAAGTGAGATCCTGTGGAAATACTGGTTCAGGTGCAGTTTAATGTAACACAGCTTCATCAGTCTGAGGATGAACAGTGACTGTTAAACTGAAAACACCTTCAGTTTGTAATAAGGAAAATAAACAACTTTGAATCAGCAGAAAATGTTTGAGAAGCTGGAACCAAAACTAATCTGAAGGTCAGGACAGCGACAGGCATCATAAACCAACAAGCATGTTCAGGAACGACAAATACAGAGGAAATGAAAACGGGACATTTAAATTTTCTCTGCCCACAAATAATTATAATTTATTTATATCTAATCAGGAAGCTTCACTGAGAATAATAAACTCTTTTACGTGAGAAACCTAGTGGACAAAGTAGCAGCTAATCCCAACCATAGACTGTATAACAGAAGTGATGCCAAGTGCAAAAAGGTGTAATACCACCAACAGCCACCAGGTGCTGCTCCAACTGACTTCAATCCAAACATCCTCATCTTCAATCCTGAAATATTCATCAATACATTTCTCCACAAGTCATTCTGATGTCATCAGATAAAGTCAACTCTTCTTCTCAGAGATCTGGGGGGAGGAGTTAGGGGCGGGGCTAGTCTGATTGACAGGTGTCATCTGAAAATCATTTCATCATTAGGCTGAGAGAAGGGGCTGGAAGTTAGAGGCGGGGTTAGTTTGACTGACAGGTCTGGCCTCCAATGAGATCAGCGCTGAAGTCGAGTCTTATACACATTGGACAGTGTCCTCGGGTTCAAGGGTCAGACCCGCCTCCTGACTCCTCCCTTCATATCCAAATATGGTCACTTCACCCAGACTATATACAGGCTATGGAAACTTAAACTGATTTAGTTTCATCCTGAGTTTAACAAAAAACAGACACAGGTAATATTGACACTTCTGAATTACCGTATATTTGATATTTTGAACTTTTAGTTGCATATAATAAAACATTTGAGAAATTACTGTGAATTTAATGTGTTTGTCACTATTATCTATTAATATTATTTGGACAAACTAATAAACTGCAGCTGATTTATCAATAATAACATTAATAATGACTATATTTACCTGCAGCTGTAGTAGTAACAGTATTTTTACTTGAGTAAACGACGTGAATCGTGTTCTCATGAATCAGATTAAAGTGTAAAATAGCGGTTCACACTGACGATGACAGTTATTTGGACTTTTATTGTCTTATACAGGAGCAGGTTGACTCAGACAGACGCACACTCCTGTCTGTTTGAATTATAATCATAATGAAACACATACACACCTGTTAGTTTCCTAAGAATCATAAAAATACAGATTGAGTGAAGGAGGCCTGATAACAAACCTCCACCTGGCTCTGGTCCAGGAGGCGAAAAGTCACATCAACCCCTCCGCTTAACTCCACGTTAGGATCACATCCTGTTCACTGGGGTAAAATAAATTGTTTTCTTTCACCTAACTCGGTTTTCTTGCAGGTTTTTCTCTGATAAACATCTGTACAGGTTCAAACTTTTACTCCCGAAGTGTCCGTGAAGTAAACGCAGCGGTTTGTTTATTAAAAAAAACCCGACGATTTACTTTAAAAACTTTAATTTTCCACATTAAAACAAACGTGTCCAGGTAAATATTCTGTATCAAACTCACCTGAGTAGTTTCAACCCCGCGGATAAAGACTCACACTCAGGTTTTCACACCTTGTTTCGCTTCTTCCTTCTTCTTCTCCCTCATTTCAGTAACATGAACCCGCAGGTCTCTGACCACGTGACCCGCCCATCCCCGTGTGTGACGTCAGCACGCAGAACAGCAGCAGCGACGTACCTGTTTGGAAAAAAAGCTCTACCTGAGTCCACCTGAGTCCACACTGATACCGTGACTCACCCCCTCCCACCTCCACCTGTAATAAACACATCTGTCACACAACACGTCACTCAGTCACTTAGCAACATGGTGACACTGTTACTGTGTTTTAATGAAGAACAAAGGAAAACTACAACTTTATTAGCAACAACACTGTGTTCATGTTCACTGGATAAAAACATGGAGGACGCTCTGGGAGGTGGTCTGTGACAGACTGATGAAGTGTTTCCTCGCTGGCTGAATGTAAATGAACTGAGGAGGCCCCTGGAAGACAAATACAGGACTAAGGACAAGAAAAAGTAACACAAAGTAACACAAAACAACCTCAGAGGGACAGAGTGTGACATCACATGACTAAAGGGGGATGAAACGACCATAAAGAGACACACAACAAGAGGCAAAATGGCTGGAAAAACACAAAATTGTCACAAAAACACACTGAAAAACAAACAAGATACAAAATAACAAATACAAAATAATGACAAGGAGACAGAAGGTGACTACAAGAGACATTAAGTGTCCACAGAGGGACAAAATGAAGAGACACAAAAAGAGAGAAAAGAACTTGGAAAAACACAACAATGTCACAAAAACACAAACAAGAAGCAAACAATAATCAAAAAGGAAACAATATAATCTGAGAGACTGACTAGAAAAAATATTAAATGACAATAAAATGATAACATTGCCATAAAGAGACAAAATGACTGTAAAAAGTCAACCTAAATGTTCAGAAAAACAAACACAACTGTCATAAAAAGACAGGCAAAAAACAAGAAAGACACAAAATGTCTACAAGACACAAAACAACTAAAAGAAACAGTTATAAAAAGATGAAATAATTCATAATATATTATTTAATGAGCAAAAAAGACAAAACTTGACAAGAATTCCCATTTTAGTTTACACTGTAGTGTCACTTTGTATCACCTCCTACTGTTGTACACTTCAATATTATATCTTTGCTCTGAGGAGAAAAACAAAGAGAAACAAGAAAAAAGAGAGAAAGAAGAGAGAAGAAATGAAGAGAGAAAAAGTGGAGAAAAAATGAAGTAAAACAAAAAGGAGGAAACATTTCAAAATAAATGAATAAAAAGAAAATAAAAGGATAAAAAGAGGAAAGAGAAAGGACGACAGGACACGTCAACTCTGGTGAAATGTTCACATTTAATCTGGAAATGATGAGTTTTCACACATTTTCAGAAAAACATATTTCCATCTGAACAACGTCATAATGTCCCCACAAACCACACACACACACACACACACAGTCACACACAGACACACAGACACACACACACACACACACACAGTCACACACAGACACACACAGACGCACACACACACACACACACAGAGAGGACGTGAAGGGTGACTAAAACATTTCGACCACGTTAAAAATGGCTTTCTGATCACAGCAGTTTGACACGTCCATTAACATCCATTGAACACTTTAGCCCCGCCCCTCGGCGACACACGGCGACGACAGGAAGACACGGCTGCAGCACTGAACACGTCTCACGTCGGGAATTACAGCGATTTGATTGGTTGAACACGACACACGGACACAGCATCAATACACATGGATATATTGCATAAAGTTAGTTCTTTTGTCAAGTATCACTACAGGTGAGTTTCTACCAGTCAGGGTAGGAGAAATGGCTTTTTAAGAATCATCATCATCATCGGTGACCACGGAGGATCCAGGTGATGCACAGAGTAATCAGAATATTCATAATGATGATGATGATGATGATGATGATGATAACAGGAATGTTTCCAAACACTTGTATTCTGACACTTTATTACAACAGGACACATTTACCTCCAGTAACCAACGAGTCTGAGGTCAGGTCAAAACAAGAGGAGGTGGAAAGAAGAGAGGAGGAAAATCAGAAGATGAAAGAAGAAAGAAAACATGGAGGGGAAGAAGAATAGAGAAAAGGAAATAAAGAGAAGACTGAGAAAAAAGAAAAGAAGTCAAGAGAAAAGACATGTAAAAATAACGAAAAAGAAAGAAAGTAAAAAGTAACAAAAAAGAAAAACTAGAAGTCAAGAGAAAAAAGAATAGAAGTTAATAGAAAAGAGGACAGGAAGAATAATGTAAAAAGAAAAATAAGGAGAAAGAAATAATAGAAGTCAAGAGAGAAAAGATGTAAAATAAAGAAAGAGAAAAGAAAAATGTAGAAATAACGAGAGAAAAGAAACAAAGTAACAAAAAAGTCAAGAGAAAAAAGAACAGAAGTTAAGAGAAAAGAAAAGACAGAAAAAAAATCAAAAGAAAAATAAAGAGAAAGAAATAATAGAAGTCAAGAGAAAAGAAAAATGTAAAAATAACGAAAAAGAAAGAAAGTAACAAAAAAGAAAAACTGGAAGTCAAGAGAAAAAAGAATAGAAGTTAATAGAAAAGATGACAGGAAGAATAATGTAAAAACAAAAATAAGGAGAAAGAAATAATAGAAGTCAAGAGAGAAAAGATGAAAATAAAGAAAGAGAAAAGAAAAATGTAGAAATAACAAGAGAAAAGAAACAAAGTAACAAAAAAGACAAACTGAAAGTCAAGAGAAAAAAGAACAGAAGTTAAGAGAAAAGAAAGGACAGAAAAAAATGTGAAAAGAAAAATAAAGAGAAAGAAATAATAGAAGTCAAGAGAAAGGAAAGAAAAATAAAGAAAGTAAAGATAAAAGAAAGGTGAGAAAATGGAGGGAAGTCAATGGAAACAGCAGTGAGTCCTGGTTCTGCCTTTGTGCTGTAGTCAGTGATTCTGAAACTTTGACTTCCACAGTTTTCCTGAAACCACTCGTTGTTCAGCAGGTGATGTAAATATCTCCATTTAATAAGAAATTATTGCTCTGCTCTCCACTAGAGTCTCTCACAATAAAAGCCCTTAAGAGTCTGGGTTTCTGTTCACTGAAATGCTAGTGGGCTAACTTATCAAACAGAGGACATTAAAACAAAGTCCTGCCTCTGACACAGGCCGCTCACCTCCTGCAGTTTAGGTAAACACAGTGGAAATAAAAGCCTCACAGCCTCTTACAGGTGGAGAAAAACCTCCATACGCGACATGAAGACGACGTGACAGGATCAGAGTAGCACAGTTAAAGGTTTCTTAAAATCTTCTGATAAATATGTTGTTCACATGTAGCTCGACACGTAAAACCACAGGGAAACCCCGTGTGGTGAGGATACAGTAAATACTCTACAGTACGTACTACAGCATATTAGTTACCTTTGATTCTCTAAATACACTTCTAAAGACTACTGTTGGATTAAATGCTGATTGATACCTGCGCTGATCTTTGATCTATTTCAACAACATCTACCTGTGTTTTGCTAAATCAAAAAACACTGAAACATATCAACTGATCAGTTGATTAAAGTCACAAACTGTTCAGAAGAGATGAGCGGAGTCACCGAGTCTCAAAAGTGAAGTGTAATACCACCGACGGCCACTAGATGTTCCAGAAAACAACACGGAGACGTTCAAAATAGACGTAGATAGAATAGAAATGTTTATAGAAACAGACGAAGTAACTGGGTCTCAGAAGTGAAGCCAATGCAGAAAAAATTGTAATACCACCGACGACCACTTGGTGCTGCCTCCAAAAAACTCTGGTTTCTATTGACTTCCATTCAAAAATTTTCCATCCTGAAAAACTTCATCTGAAAATCATTACATCACATGCTTCAAAAAGAGGAAGCTGAGGGGCGGGGTTAGTTTGATTGACAGCTCTGGTCTCCAATGTTCATTCACATTGGACACTGACCTCAAGCTCAAGGGTTAGACCCGCCTCCTCACTCCTCCCTTCAAATCCAAATATGGTCACTTCCTGTTCCAAACAGCTAACAGGTGACGTCATGTTAGCTTCGTCCGTTCTACACATATTCAATCTGGACGTCGCCACTGTGGAGGTGCAAAGACGTGTAACACCACCGACGGCCACTAGATGCTGGCTCCAAAAAACCAACATGACGATCAAAGCAGCAGGAGACCACGCCCATCTCTTCCATCCAGTGTGAGGCTGAACTGCAGGTTGTTGGTTTTAATCTCTAAGTGTTGAATCTCTGGTTGACAGGCAGGTGAAGCAGATGAAATACTGTGATATATATAAAGTGCATCAAAGTGGATAAACAGCATAGCAAACACGATGATAACGCTCCCAGCAAACACTGTCAACATGGCCGCATCACGGCCGCCATCCTCCCGGAGGGCGACGCCCCCTCCTCCTCTCTCGGTGTTTGCAGAGTAACAAATAACAGCATCAGGAAAATACTTAAAGGGTGATTCAGGTTCTTCTTTTGGTAAAAGTCGTACACCGTGTTTTGTTTACCCTCATGATAAATAAAGAAATACCTTAAAACACGGATGTACGTTATAAAATCGGACGACTTACAGAATAAAACCGGAGGATTAGCGTTAAAGTGCGCTGTTGTTTCCTGACTGTGAGGAGCTGAGCTGATATTAGTAAAATCATCCAGAGGCGAACAGCAGGGTCCGGATGGAGAGCCTCAGTAAGGGATCTGGTTCTGGTAATACTGCAGCATGTCGTACGTTTTGCTCCTGTTGAAACAAAGAAAACAGAAACACATCAGAGGAAGAAGGATGTGTTGACTGAAGGAGGAAGACTGGTTATATTCAGAGTAATAATCTTTATTACAAGTGTTTTAATGAAGTTGTTTTGGTCCAAAATCTCAACCTCAGTCCTTTGAGACACTTTCATTCACATAAAGAATCATTCTGCTTTATTTTAGATGATGTATTTTTGATGCATGTGTCGGTTTTCTTAAAAAAATAAATAATAATAAAAATAAAAATTATTCATCTTTCACAATAAAAGGCCTTAAAAATGAAGGGTTTCTGTCCACTTCAACCCTGAAGAGCTTTTATTGTGAAAGGGTTAAATGGTGTAGAGTCTGTGTTAACAGTGTATCGCAGTAAGAAATAATTATTAATTAATAATTAATAACAGAAACTTTGATGTTTTTATCCAAACAAGGCTTCGTACTGAAATCTGATGCTGATAACTGCTGCTGTCTCAAGGTGAATAGAGGCTCCGCCCACTGTTGCAGTCAATGCAGAATACATTAAAAACATTACTCCTGTCAGCTTCAGTTTGACAAGTTCAGGAAAACAACATATTGCACAAAACAATGTGTCTCAGGGTAAAAAACTGCATTAAATAAATAAATAAATTCTGTCAGAAAGATGCAGATGTAGTGATGAAGAGTGCACAGAGAGCTCCACCCACAGACACAACACTGAGAAAAACATGATTAAATATGTTTTTTGGTAGTTTTACATTTGACCATCTTCTTGTCGACGAGCTGCAGACTCACCTGCTGCTGAGGAAACAGCTCTGTATGACTTTGATGATGAAAGCTGCTGCCTCCTTCTCACTCATCTGAGGGTTAAACCGTCCTCTGGGAACCACAACAAAACAAATGTTTCAAACTCCTTTGCAACATGAGGTGATACAGTGTAACCCTCAGCGATTCACCGCCACCTGTTCCTCAACCAAACACTCATCTGACACCTACTTGAGGAGTTTGATGGTTTGTCCTCTGAAGCAGGGCAGTCCAGTGTCCAGCATCAGGGTCACCAGGGAGACCACCGCATCCATGTAGGGTCTGTTTGTCCAGGGACGAAAACACAACCACACTCAGCACATGTTGCAGCTCAACAAAGTGTGTGGAGGATAAAAAGTCTCTCACCGCACAGCCAGATATCCTCGCACACACATCTCCATGAACCACTTGAAGGGCGTGGCCTCCATCTTGCCTCCCATGATCATCACCATCTCGTCGGTCAGCTTGATGTCCGGCTCCCAGCCCAGGTTCCCGCCGGGGGAGCTCTCGAACATGAAGCCGAAGTCTGGAGAGAAAAAGATGGAGGTGGATTATGAATGAAAAGTGTTTCCAGTAGAAACATGTGGATCAGAGTCTGAGCGGCTGCAGCTCACCGATGTGGATCAGGTGTCCTTTGCTGTCCAGCATGATGTTCCCGTTGTGTCTGTCTTTGATCTGCAGCAGGAACAGCAGGAGGCTGTAGGCGGCCATGCTGCGGATGAAGTTATACCGAGCCTGAGGAAGGAGAGGAGGGTAAATTCATCTGCTCCAGTCAAAGTGAAAACCTTTCCCTCCATCTGTGGTCCAGAGCTGCACACCTTCTGGAAGGCCAGCGTGGACTCGTCGCCGTACTGATTTCTGAAGTAATCGTACATCCCGAAGTCCGTCTGCCGGCCCAGCTGATCCCTGGACTTACAGTCTGGGATGCACTCGATCACGCCACACTGAGGAGAACAAGATCACAGGAAACACATACCTGTCTGTGACAACACATCCAGGGTTTTACAGCCTCAAGTTTTCACCTTCAAAGTGTCACGTTATTACCGTATTTTCCGGACTATAAGTCACTACTTTTTTCCGACGCTTTGAACTTAAACACCGGTGTGGCTCATGTGTCGGCGGCAAGAAGCTCTTTGCTTTTTACAAGCTAGCAAGCTCCGATACATTTAGCGTCGTCACATCAGACCCGGTCAGAGTGGACCACATGAAACTGTTGGAATAAATTCAATAGCAGCTTATAGACAGGTGCGCTCAATAGTCCAGAAAATACGGTAATTGTTTTACATTTTAAAGCACAACAGGTTTAAATGTGCAAAGGCGATATGTTACAGAGTGTTACATTTTTAGATGATCAAAAAAATATTCGACTGGCTACAGCACTGTACTGCAGAAATATTTTGTTCTTTGTTTATTTCCTAAAAATAATCATTAAAAATTTGATGTTTTTCCACCGATCATAAATCCTCATGTTGATTTAGTCGTGTTCAATAATGCAAAAAATAAACTGATCATCAGAAGTAACCAGAAATCAAACCTCCACTCAGGTATAATCCAGTTGAACTGAGCACTGCTGCCCTCTTGTGGTGAAACAGCAGCACTGTCTTGTTAACATATTCACTCGTTGCAACAGAGGATCAAACCATCCCCAAAACTTAACCATGAAAACTGAACTGAGATCCGTGGAGAGACCTAAATGAGGTGAAACAGGAAGTAGAGGGAGTGAGGGATGCTGGGAGTCTCACCCCGGGTGCAGTGGCCACGACCCTGTAGGGAAACACGAACAGATCCAGACCCACCAGCTGGAAGATGTTCTTAAAGAGTCCGATGATCTGCAGAGCAAGCATGTCCTGGACACAACACACAAGGTTAAAAACAAGCAGTCCACCGCTGACATCACAGCCCGCAGCGTGTCATCACCTGTCTGCAGTCGTCTCCCACTTTAAAGATGGCCGCCTGCCAGCAGACCCTGCGAGATCCGTCCGGGTTCTCCTCTCCGTCCTCCAGAGAGTCCGACGGGCAGCGGAGACCCTCCCTCTCCAGCTCGCTCACGCCGCAGCGCTTCACCTTGAACTTGGCCAGATACGGCGCCTTGGCAGCACTGTGAGACAAACACCCCAGTGAAACCAGTGATCACAGACACTCCTCCAGTACACACCAACTGCTGGGACCATCATCACCTCTGCATGGGGGTTCCAGACTTGTAGTCGATGTCCAGCACGATGGCCTCAGGGTTACTGGGCAGGTAGCAGCCTGGAAAACAGCAACACAGATCAGTCACTGGATGGATTTATTATTTTAACAAGTTTCCAGGAACTTTGATGATTTCTGACAAAGTTAAAAGTCTAATTTTGAACAATATCTGTGATGCATCCATGTTAATATTGATGCATAAACTTTGGAATAAATTCAACATCCGCTCCTGTGATACCTCAAGTTTTTATGCATCAATCTCCACCATGTGTCACAGTTCAAAAAAGTTCATATTTATGTGTGTCCAAAATGATCTGTGCATGAGTGGGAAACACTGAAGCTGTTAAAATGTTAATGACTGTACAGTACCTCCGTGCACCGGCTGATATTCACATACTGCAGTACTTTAAATAAATACAAGTATTAGCATGGAGGAAAAGGGAAGTGGAGGATGTGTCTGACGTTCATGTTTCCTCCTCAGATCAGATTCAGGCTGCAGACTGAGCTGCACTGGAGCATCACTTCACCTCCTGATGTGACACTGTGACCATGTGCAACAATGTAACACATCCTCTTTGAATTATTTCAGCACAGACCAGAGAACAAAGTAAATACTGAAGAAAACCGAAAATGCTGATGGTTTTCTTGTGTTTCCATCTTTAGTCTCTTATTTCTAAATGTTGTGCACTTGTGTAACAGTGTATGAGTCCTACCTGGCTGCACCTTGATGTCCGACAGAGCTTTCAAACAGGCTCGTTTCCTCTCCTCCCCCTTTGGGACCGGCCTGAAAATAAAAACACACACAGCAGGTTTACACCTCACACTGAGACGCCTCCTTCATCGCTCCTGCACACTTCCAGCTGCAGCGTTTACTTGATGATGGCCGACACGTTGGTGATCTTGTTGAAGAAGTCGAACTCTCTCTGGTAGAAATCTTTGGCCGGACCCGACAGAGAGCCGGTGATCTCCTCCACCATCTGCTCCAGCAGCTCCCCGATGTCAGCTGCACAAACACAGTCAAATGTCAGCACAGACACTTCATCTGATCTGATGATGTTTCCCCATCGAGGGAAAACCTAACTACACATCAGGAGGAAGTGATGTCACATGAATCTAACACAGGATCCCCTGCAGGTCTCCTTCAGTCTGTATGAACTGAGGCTGATCCTGTGACTCCAGTCTGAGGTAGATCCTCTACTCACGGTCTTTTTGGTGCCCCTCTTCATCCATGAAGATGTTGGTCTTCATGTTCCAGATGAATTGATGAGCCAGAAGCTGAGACTTCTGGGCCGCCCACAGGATGTACTCCCTGACATAACCCATCTGAGGAGGACGGAGAACCAGAGTTTATCACCACTGCTCTTGATGTTTCAGCTTCAGACACAAATCTGAAAAATCTGATTTCTGAAGATCAGTTCAAGCTTTGATCCAGGAGTTTGGTATCTGAACATGGCCATGTTGGTTGTTTGGAGCAGGAAGTGACCATATTTGGATATGAAGGGAGGAGTGAGGAGGCGGGTCTGACCCCTGAACCTGAGGACACTGTCCAATGAGGATGAGACTGGAGTTCATGATTGAAAACAACCAGTTGAAACCAGCATCTACCACCAACATTTCCAGTGGATTTTCAGATTCAGTTTCCTGTGTCAATATAATTGATTGAAATGAATTAATAATCATATATTTTGTTGGCTGCTGAAAAAAAATGGATATCACAGCTGATCGTGCCCAGTTGGACTGAGCTGGTTCCAGTTGGACTGAGCTGGTTCCAGCTGAACTGAGCTGGTTCCAGTTGGACTGAGCTGGTTCCAGTTGGGCTCAGCTGGTGTTTCCAGTCGGCAGATAAACTCATTAAATCTGTGTAAGGATTCGAATGTTAACCTCGAACCAGCCGCTGGAAATCAGTTCAACAACAAATGATTTTAAATGTGTTAGTGAGTGAAGCTGAGTTAATATTGGATGAATTATTTCAAAGAGGATAAATGTTGAACTGTATCTGAATAGTTAAAAAATACATCAGCACAGTTACACTGTCAGGATAATAAATGTCAACATAACCACTATTGTTGTGAAGTCGTCGGCGCTTCAAGAAGACAAGATGGAGAGCATCACCTCAGAAACACTGACGTCCACATGATGTGTACTTTATAATATCAGATTGTCAGTGTGCAGCAGCATCAGGTCTGTGACTATCTACAGGAGGAGGAGTGTTTATAGAAGTGGACGAAGCAACTGGGTCTCAACAACCAGAACAATGTAGAAGTGCAACACAGTGTAATACCACCAACAGCCACCAGGTGCTGCTCCAACTGACTTCAATCCAAACATCCTCATCTTCAATCCTGAAATATTCATCAATACATTTCTCCACAAGTCATCCTGATGTCATCAGATAAAGTCAACTCTTCTTCTCAGAGATCTGGGGGGAGGAGTTAGGGGCGGGGCTAGTCTGATTGACAGCTGGTCCATCTGAAAATCATTCATCATTAAGAAGATATTAGGCTGAGAGAAGGGGAGGAGTTAGGGGCGGGGTTAGTTTGATAGTTGAGCTTTAAACTCATTGGACAGTGTGCACGAGTTCAGTGGTTAGACCCGCCTCCTCACTCCTTCCTTTGTATCCAAATATGGTCACTTCTGAGTCCAACAACCCAACATGACCATCCTATATACAGTCAGAACGTGATGACTGACCATCCATCTCTCTGATTGGCTGTTGATCCTTTTGTCACATTAACTCATCATCAACTTGTGTCGTACCTTATCGTATCGGAGAGCCTGAACAATCTGAGGGATGTAGAAC
>OOFC01046771.1:0-11153 GCA_900323345.1 Pseudochromis fuscus
TGTTTCTTCCCGTTTCCTCCCATTTCTTCCTGTTTCCTCCCGTTTCCTCCAGTTTCTTCCTGTTTCTTCCCGTTTCCTCCCATTTCTTCCTGTTTCCTCCTGTTTCCTCCAGTTTCTTCCTGGTTCTTCCCGTTTCCTCCCATTTCCTCCTGTTTCCTCCCGTTTCCTCCCGTTTCCTCCCATTTCTTCCTGTTTCCTCCCGTTTCCTCCCGTTTCCTCCCATTTCTTCCTGTTTCTTCCTGTTTCTTCCTGTTTCCTCCCGTTTCTTCCCATTTCTTCCTGTTTCTTCCCATTTCTTCCTGTTTCTTCCCATTTCTTCCTGTTTCTTCCTGTTTCTTCTTGTTTCCTCCCATTTCCTCCTGTTTCTTCCCATTTCTTCCTGTTTCTTCCCATTTCTTCCTGTTTCCTCCAGTTTCCTCCCGTTTCCTTCAGTTTCCTTCAGTTTCTTCCTGTTTCCTCTTGTCTGATGAACAGTTTCTCTAAAAACTACAACACAAATGAAAATCTGTCCAGATGCTGTGTGTGTGCAGCCGGGGCTCTTCTCCTACAGATTATTATTTTTTCTGTAATAATGAGTTATTGACCGGTGGAGGTAAAGTTCTCCGCTCTTCATCTCCACTGGTTAATAGTGCAGCAGCTCATGCATGATCAGATAAAACTGTATTTCCAGCACAGACTCAGATTTGCTTTCTCAATCTCCCTGAGACCAGGATACAGTCGATGATGGAGTCAGAGCCGAGTGCAGGGAGGAGGGAGTGATGGAGGCAGCGTAGGTGTATATCAGACTGCTATATGTTTCCAATAGCTGCCAGTGATCTTCATCTGTTCCCTGATTGGTTTAAGTGGATACACCTGGAATCACTATCCAGTCACTCCTGATTATTTCTTTAGTCGATCATCTCTGATTTTTTCGAAGTGTGTTGATGGTGTGATTGTCATTTTGAAATGTTACAGCAGGATAATAAACCATCACCTGTAGCATGTGACAACCTGATTGGACGAAGCTCAGGGGAAGTCCGCCGTGGGTTTGTGGCCAGGAGTCTGGCATTTGAACGCAAAAGCAGGACATGTAGGCGGGACAAAATGTGTGGGGCAATTTGATTGGACCATTGAAACATCACAGCAAGTAACGAGGTAAGTCCTACGCACAACGTCACCTAGCAACCAAACTGAAGACATGTTCAGTGACACTCTGTAAAAACTGTAACACAGTAACAAGTTGTTTCTATTTGAACCATTTGTAACTTTAACATCAGAATCAAACCAGCACTTTACAGTTTGTTACAAACTAACTAATGATCCAGTTCCAACTAACTACTGATACAGCTGCTGCTCTGTCTGTTTCTCCTGGTGGGAGGCTGAGCAGCAGGTTGATTGACAGGTGGATGGAAGGATGCTATTGGTTGAACTCGCTCTGGACAAGATGAGGAAAGTCACATAACATATAGTTTGTTTGTTTTTTACCAGGAGGTAAATATAAACTTTCATATAAAATAATGGGTGTCATCACTGGAGGTCCCGCCCCCTCCCACCTCCACAGCTCCTCCCTCTCCTCCAAATATGGTCATTTCTTTCCCTAGAAGATGGTGACGACAACCAAACTCTCATCCATCTTTTATATACATGCTACATGTTTAGGTGTAAACATCATTAAGTAAGTGAACAATATGAGCAGAGTTTGCATCAATTGAGGATTTTAAGAACAGATTCAGTCACATGCATCACCAGCTGTTAACCAGCAGTTTACCAGCTGTTAACCAGCTGTTAACCAGCAGTTTACCAGCTGTTAACCAGCTGTTAACCAGCAGGTAACCAGCAGTTTACCAGCAGTTTACCAGCACTGTACCAGCAGTTAACCAGCAGTTAACCTCTCTTTAACTCTCCCTCTGGTGAAGTGATGAAGACTTCCTCTCTTTTATAATCCTCCAAAGTTTGACGTCTTTATAGGACCCAGTGTGTTTGGTTTCAAAGTTGTGAAGCTGCTACTGACTTGAATTTGGGGAGTTTTTATTTTTCAGGTGAATTTTTTTTTTTTAATAGCCTGAAGGTTTTTCTTTTGTCTGTTAGGAAATACTGCAGCACAGCATCAACGTTATCATGAGTTTTACTTTGCTCCACCAGCAGCTCCCACACAGTATTCATGGCATGATGTTTACTCTGTTTATTGGTGGAGATCTGGTTTGTTTCTCTCCACTGCACCACAGCTCTGCTGCTGAAAAATGACCAAATTGAGAAAAGTCTCAGACATCTGGAGCTGCTAATGAAAAGCTTTTATTTTTAATTTTGGCTGTTTTGAGATGTTTCCTGAGGAGCTGAGTCTTCACCTCCTTCACCAAGACAAAGCTTTTTAAGAAGATTCTGCAAACTCAAGATGTTACAACTTGTAATAGTTTAAATAATTTGTAATTTACAAGTACAATGGTTCACATGAGTCGGTTTAATCCAGAAATAACTT
This sequence comes from Pseudochromis fuscus, assembly GCA_900323345.1. Lineage (NCBI taxonomy): Eukaryota > Metazoa > Chordata > Actinopteri > Pseudochromidae > Pseudochromis > Pseudochromis fuscus. Next base: position 2,456 of record OOFC01046771.1, read on the forward strand.
TGACAGCTGCAGTGTTTGTCTTTCATTTGTTCAGATGAGCTGAGCCGAGGCAGCTTCTGGGTAAACGCTCAGATCAGAGTAAACTTTGTGTCCCTTCCAGTTTCATTTCCTTTAGTGTTCGCCTGCTTCGGATCAACCTCCTGGTCCTGGTGGGAAACAAACGGTCCTCCGGGTTCGGGGGAACGAGGCCGGCTCGGGGCCAACGATGGAGCCAGAAAGTTCTGCAGCTTTTTAACTTTTCAGACAAATATGGCGACGATCTGGAGCAGTGGTGGACAGTAATGGAGTACATTTACTTGAATACTGTATGTAAGTACATTTTTTCAGTATTTGTACTTTACTTGAGTATTTGTTTTTTTGGAAACTTTTACTTTCACTCTGCTACATTTCAAAGACAAATATTGTACTTTGGACTCCACTACATTAACAGGAAGTGTGTGGTTACTTACTTTATATACAGTCTATGCTGCAATGTGTTTCAGGCAGTTTGTCCAGGTAGAGTTACCGTCGCTCATATCGGCAGGAAGTGACCGACAGCAGAACCTAACATTAAGGAGGGAAGACAGGAAACAGCACGGTTTGGTCTTTTTACGTTTTTTTTTTTTAAACGCTACATAGCATGTTAGCATGTTAGCCTCTCGATGGGAAATTTGAAAACAAAGCAAAACCGAACAGTCACCAACAAAGTATTATACACACTCTGCAGGAAGGAGTTTTATTTCATCGAAGCCCTTTCAGATTAAAATACCACATTGACAGGAAGCAGACGTTAGTCGGGGATTGAGAACAATACAGCAATGTACTGATATTAGAACCAATACAGAGCTGCCATGCAAGGCGCTAGCCACCATTGGGAGTTCAGTGTCTTGCCTAAGGACACTTCAACATGTGGACAGGAGGAGGCAGGGATCGAACCCACAATCTTACGATTCAAAGGCGAACCACTCTACCACCTGAGCCACAGCCGCCCACTCACTGATGTATTTGAATTTAATGGTAGTAAACCTAAACACTGTAATCACCGTGAACACCATAAAGACCATAAACACCTTTAACACCTAAAAACACCATAAACACCTAAGACACCGTAAGAGCTTGTGACTCCATCAACGGGGGGCGCTAGGCACAAAAACAAAAACCCTTCGCTCTGTGTGATCTTTTCCTTTCCTTGTCCTGATCGTTGCTATGGTAACCCGCGCTGAAAAGTTAAAACAGGAAGAAGTCTCTCCAAAATAAAAGCATCACAAATAAAAAACCCGGAAGTTAACCATAGCTGCTTAAATAGAAGGTATTAAGCACCAAAATAAAATGACAGTTGTTTTTAGCGAACAAACAAATATACTTAGGGTTATTTACACCAGGAGTTTTCCAGGATTGGATAATAGGTCTAAAAGATTTCGAGGTTTCCCATCCTTAGTGAAGATATTTGGGATGATAAGTACTGTTTGTACCGCTGGTGGAAAGCCAACGATCTGTCATGTCTCCTCAGAGAACCACAGAGAGGAGTCGGCCTTCCAGAATCATTTGACAGCCAAAGTCCTGGTGGTTAGTTTGTCATCTTCTCTGATCTGGAACCATCAGCTCACTCAGTTCATCCTCTTCAATCACCAGCTTCTCTTTCCTCTCTCTCGTCCTTCAGTTCACCTTCTTCAACTACTTTGCGGTGCTGTTCCACATCGCCTTCTTCAAACAGGATGTGCCTTTGCTTCGTAAGGTATGACGTACTATAGTTACATTTATAGATAATAATGAAAGTCATTTTACCCCGTGGGATGATTTTTTCTTGGGTGAAGGGGCAAATGAGTTAACAGAATATTTTGTGAATTTTCTAATAAAGCTAAATCTACAGTTGCTACATTTTTATCATTCATTTGAAAAACATGGCAACTTAGGAGATCTTAATAAATTCAAAACAAAAACTGTGGGATGTGTTAGGAAATAGCTAAAATAAACTATGTGTGAAATCTTTAGGATTCAGCACAAATCTGAGGTGTGACCAAAACCAGTCAGTCAAGGGGATACAGATGCTACCTGAGTCACACACAGTCCTGTTTATTTTATTTTCCTTGTGTTTGTCTGAAGCGTTTGGCGTCGCTGCTGATCATCACGCAGCTGGTCAACCAGGTGACAGAAGTGGTCATACCTTTCCTGGTGGACCGATTCATCAGCGCCCCCAACAGGACGGAGAGAGAAGACGACCCCGAGGAGGACAAGTTCAGGAACCAAGGCACCCTGCCTCCATTTCCTGTGAGTGTTCAGGAAAATACATTTAAAAACACAGACACTGTCCTCAAACATATACATACATCATGTCTCTGGAGTTTATTTAGAAAAGTTAAATGGTAAAACAAAACAGTATTGATTTTGTAAGTCCCGCCTTAATTCTGATTGGTTGGTGAGAGAGAGCTGGCAATCATGAGCTCAGTGTTGTTTCAATAGTTGAAGTATTTTCCACTGAAACGGCACTGTCAGTATTTATCTTAAGACAAGCCCCAAGTTAAAAGCAGTGTGCCTGCAAATACTTCACAATAAAAGTCTGGTTCAGACAGTTTCTGTCCAAATGCAAGTAGTGGGCTCTTATTTTGACAGGGTTGCAAGAACTGCTTCTGCGTTGGTGCTTTCTGTCAATCAAGGCAGCTGACTAATCTGTGCAATCAGAGAATTCCTGCAACCATTTCAAAATAAGTGCCCACTACTAGCATTTAACAGGACAGAAACTCTTATTTTGAAATGGTTGCAGGAAATGCGTTTGTATGTGAATTTAAATTGGAGATTAATCAAATCTATCTATCTATCTATCTATCTATCTATAAAGACCTGCCTGTAATAGAGGTTTGTTACCTCCTGTAGTTTAGATAAATGAAGAAGAATTTATGATAAATTAAAAGTACCCTGAGTGTTTGACTGCTCCCTGTTTTGCCACAGGGCCTGTTTGCAGAATACATCGAGCTCCTGGTGCAGTTCGGGTATCTGAGTCTCTTCTCCTGCGTCTATCCCCTGACGGCCGTGCTGCTGCTCATCAACAACCTGACCGAGATCCGATCGGACGCCTACAAGATCTGCAAGCTCTTCCGCAAACCCTTCTCCGCCCCCGCGGCTAACATGGGCGTGTGGCAGGTCAGCAGAAAACACACAACACACACACACACACACACAATCCACAAATGAGATGCACACAGCCTCTGGGTCACGCTCGTCCACTCATGAACCAACAGTTCACGCCATTGTCTCGTGTTTCAGATCGCCTTCGAGGTCCTGAGTTTTGTCTCGGTTGTGTCAAACTGCTGGCTGCTGCTGCTGTCGCCACGGTTACAGGAGCTGTTTCAGGAGGGCGGGTGGAGCAGCACAAACATTCTGCTGTTGGCTGTTCTGGTGGAGGTAAGAGGGAGGCTGCAGAGACGAGCTGGACAAGGACATCTCTGGATGATAGGGCTGTCACCTGATCAAAGATTTAATGTAAAATGATTCATAGATTCACAGCCTGTCAAATTTAGTTTTTAACAGCTGTATTGACTTATTGTCAACAAACAGTCTCATCTATCACAAGTCATTCTGATGATAGAAGATGGATGAAGCCAATGCTGAAAATCATTTCACCATCAAGAGGAAGATTTAGGGGCGTGGTTAGTTTGATTGACAGCTCTGGTCTCCAGTGGTTTACAGATGGTGTGGAGGCTCAGTCACAGGTGAAATCCAGTCTCATGCACATTGAGCAGTGACCTCAGGTTCAAGGGTCAGACCCGCCTCCTCACTCCTCCCTTCATATCCAAATATGGCTCCAGAAAACAACAACATGGCAACGTTTTTGTGTCATGATTGTCCAATTAGGTCAGCTCTGCTTGCTACTGTCCTCCATTAACATCAGCTTAGTTTACTGATAGGTCAATAGAGTGTGCAGTAGGTTGAACTGACCACAAGCAAAACTACATCAAATGGAGAGACCACATCTGGAGCAGGTCATAACAGTTCAAATATGAACTTTTTAACCCTTCTGAATATGAACTAAAAGCCTGAGTGTGTGTGTATCTGACGTGTTTACCTTTGTGTGTGTTGCCAGCACGTGTTGATCCTAGTGAAGGTCATCATGGCGGTCCTGATTCCAGATGAACCGGACTGGATCAGAAAGAAGAGAGAGCATATTGAGTACATGTCCATGCAGGCTCTCAGACAGCAGGTGAACTCCGCCTCCTCTTTCTTTAGGATCTCACCGAGCTTCTTCATGTGTGACACCTTTTTCTTCTCTCTTTTCCAGAAGCTTCACACTGACGAGACCTGACTCTGCTTCAAGACGCTCACGGTGGCGCTTTCTGTCAATCAAGGTGACCGACTAATCCGTGCAATCAGAGAAGTCTTGTGGCCGATGCTGCACACCGCCGTGTCCCCTGTATGCTGTTATACTGCTGCTCTCACTAATAACACTGTGCTTCGACAAGATACAACACTTTGAAATGCTACTTCACATTATACCTACACTGCAAGTGCAACTGAAACTGCAGCTAAAAAGTGTTATTTTCCAATACTAGACAGCAGAGGGAATGTACTGGTGACCACATACCCTTTAAACAACAGTTATATGGAAAGAAACTGGTCTCATAAATGTGTATTTGCATAATCTACAACTGAAAAAATAAGATTTACAAAGGTGTGTACTTTAGAGTACTCTCAATAAGGCATCACAAGGCAGTTTCAACACATGAGTGAATGGATATTAATATTTTAGGATCAGATTTTTAACTTTAACTTCACAAATCTGATCATTTTTGCTTTTAAAAAGTTTCCTGTGCATACAAATGTCTAAAAACCTTTGCATTTATTTACTTTTTGTTAAATTTGTGCCCTTGGATAGATACAAAAGTCATATTTCATAATTTTGAATGCCTTTCACATCTCAGATCCGAGGATGCATGCTGCATTGAAGTGTTGGTGGAAAACTGGGACATATGAGCGTTCATGTATAACTCAAAAGTGGGAAATTTAAAAGAATAGCTCATCACATTTACATTTACCAACTAAAGTCTCGAGACAGTGGCCTATGAATGCCAGTGGTTTAAATGGAAGTAGGTGAGATGCTATGAGATGCTGAACTTGTAGAAAACATTTCCCCCACTTGAAAAGCCCAGATGTCCCAGTTTTCAGACGAGCACTTGAACACAACTTGTATTTATGGACCTGATTTGTGTGCTGTTAAACAGATGTAAATAAATGCAAAGACTTGGAATATTATGTCAATTGTTTTTACAGGAACTTTTCCAAAAGTAGAAATTCAGATGACGCTAAAACTCGATATTTATTAAAATTGCATGGTTGCATTTGATTACACAAATTACATATTTCCTACTCTTATTTTCCATTTGTGGATCATGTAAATACACATTTGAGACAAATTCTTCTGAGTAGTGTTAGAATAAAAAATGCTTTAACAGGATAATCAGTCTGTACAATTAATATTTAGTACGGTACAGACATGAAATAGTATTGGTTGCTAATGGCAGGGCCAACGACAGAATACTTGAAACAACATGTTTGAGGTTTTATTTTTATTTTTTGGGAGTGTTTCTTCTCAGTGCTGCCACCTGGTGATAAGCTACAGGAAGTATTTAGAATTCAGTAATGGAGGACAGTATCATCATTGGAGAAACCAACAAACATAATATGGAAATTTGAAGCTGCGCTAACCAATATTTGTTGTACAGGTATTATGTAAATATTTTTAGCTTCTTTTACCGGTTTGGGTTTTGTTTTACAAGCTGCAGTTTTACCGTTTTCATGTTATTGGACAAAATGATTTCATCCCATTTGAATTGTTCCACGATTTCACACGTGCATTAAAACCTCAGTGACCTGGTCCTTTATTTACCTGGACTAGAGAAGCTTTTATTGTGAAATATTAGCAGGAGCAAAATTTTATCAACAACTGTTTTTCTCTTAGCTAGCATTTTGTCCTAAAGATAGTAAAACACTAATGTGGTTTTATTGTAAAACTAAGTGAACTACACCCTGTTATACAGCAGCAACCAATTTAAGACAATGAGGTGAAAATCACTGTTAGTGTCTATTTCAAGCTTCAGCAGAGAAAAGGTCATGATGGTGTGTAGCCTTTCTAGTTACATACTTTCAGTGTTATGATGAATTATCACTGTCTTGCCTCCCAAAATATTACTTTACACAAACAACATAGTGCATTTCATGGCACAATTCAAATGGGATTTACAATAGAAACAGAACTGGGCAGACTACGCCTCTCTATACCTCTTTGTAGTTGTTGTGCTGCCCCCAAGTGGCCAAAAAATGAATCAGTGTAGCTTTGATATCAGAAAAACACAGTCTGACTGTGGTCTTTAAACATGAAGCTACATGCAGTTTAATTCACTTTGAAGAAATTACAAGAAATACTTAAATGGAGCCTCCCACTTGATGATACTGTCTTCTCCTTAAATAATCACAGTGTGGTTGTTGTACCACACAACACCTGTAGTGTGAGATTAATAGTGTGTGCCAAGATTGTATTTGCATTGAAAGCAATGGGCAGAAACCAAAGAACCGCTATGTGCTTTGCTGTTGGAAATGTTATTTTTTTATGTGTGGGTTTTAATTTTTTTATTTGCAAGAACTAAATCACCTGAGAGTCTATTACTGTACTATTCATATCACGAGTGTTTTTGCCGTTTTCACTTCTCAGTGCTGGTTGATTTGCTCTAATGTAATTATCGTGCAGAATGTGCAGCCACTGGGAGAGTCCACCATTCCTTTCATGCTTGCTGAACAGTGGTGTATTGTTTCTTATGTAAGTTATTGTTTTTAATGAGTCTTTCCTGCCACCAGGAGGCGCCACACACTTTTACTTTTTATTTAGCTTTCCCCCACAAGTCCTGGTGGCTGCTGAAGGACCAACTCAGCAAAGGTGCAGATGGGATGGTGAAACTCCCTCGAGCGGCTGCAGCTGCACGTGTGCACTGCTGGCACTAATCATAGACGTGTGTGTGTGTGTGTGTGTGAGAGAGAGAAAGAGATTGTGCGTGCGGTTGTGATGTGTTAATGAAGATAAACTTATAGACAATCTGGTTCATGAATCTGGATTTCAGGTCATAGAATTGACTATGTTTGCTGGTTGTCTCAATAATAAACTCACAGAAGGAAACTGGTTTGTTGTGTTTGTTTTTTTTAAGTTAGTGAGTAAAATTTGTTTCAGCATTTAATGATAAATAGCAACTGAATACAGAAATGTCCTTCAAAAAAAAAAGTCATAGTGTAGTATGTCTGCCAAAAAAACTCATAATATAGTATGTCATCCAAAAAACATCATAGTACAGTATATCGCAAGAAAGTCATAGTATAGTATGTCCTCCAAAAAAAAATCCAAAAAAGTCAGTATAGTATGTTGCAAAAAAGTCATAGTATAGTATGTCCTCCAAAAAGTCATAGTATAAACCAAGAAAGCCATAATATAGGATGTCATCCAAAACACATCATAGTATAGTATGTCGCAAAAAAGTCATAGTATCGTATGTGCTCCAAAAAGTCATAATGCAAAAAAGTTATAGTATAAGTCATCCAAATTCATAAAAAAGGCATAGTATAGTATGTCATCCAAAATCATGAAAAAAAAAAAGTCATAGTATAGTATGTCGTCGAAATCATGAAAAAATGAAAAAACTCATAGTATATGCTTCATGCTTGTTCACCAAACAAGTGTGTCTTTGGACTATGGGAAGAAACCAGAGTGCCTGGAGAAAACCCACACATGCACACAGAGAACATGCAGACTCTACACAGAAAAGCCTGAGCCAAGATTCAAACCCCAAACCTTATTGTGGTGATGTGCAGGTGCTAACCACTACACTATCGTGCTGCCCTGTCATGCAACTATGTGTCGTCCAAAATCATGAAAAAAGTCATACTATAGTGTGTCATACTGTAGTATGTCGTCCAAAATCACCCAAAAAATCATAGTATAGTATGTCGTCCAAAATCACCCAAAAAAGTCATACTATAGTATGTCGTCCAAAATCACCCAAAAAAGTCATAGTATAGTATGTCGTCCAAAATCACCCCAAAAAGTCATAGTACAGTATGTCGTCCAAAATCACCCAAAAAAGTCATAGTATAGTATGTCGTCCAAAATCACCAAAAAAAGTCATAGTATGGTATGTCGTCCAAAATCACCCAAAAAAGTCATAGTATAGTATGTCGTCCAAAATCACCCCAAAAAGTCATAGTACAGTATGTCGTCCAAAATCACCCCAAAAAGTCATACTATAGTATGTCGTCCAAAATCACCCCAAAAAGTCATAGTATAGTATGTCGTCCAAAATCCCCCCAAAAAGTCATAGTATAGTATGTCGTCCAAAATCATGAAAAAAAGTCACACTATAGCATGTCGTCCAAAATATGATAAAAAAGTCACACCATAGCATGTCGTCCAAAATATGATAAAAAAGTCACACTACAGCATGTCGTCCAAAATCATGAAAAAAAGTCACACCATAGCATGTCGTCCAAAATCTGATAAAAAAGTCACACCATAGCATGTCGTCCAAAATATGATAAAAAAGTCACACCATAGCATGTCGTCCAAAATCTCATAAAGAAGTCACACCATAGCATGTCGTCCAAAATCTCATAAAAAAGTCACACCATAGCATGTCGTCCAAAATCTCATAAAAAAGTCACACCATAGCATGTCGTCCAAAATCTCATA
>OOFC01046772.1:0-12983 GCA_900323345.1 Pseudochromis fuscus
TGGTCTGGTATTATAAAACCAGTGGTGGACAAAGTATCAACTTCAGTACTTGAGTCAAAGTACTGATACTCATGGTCAAATCTTACTCAACTACAAATAAATGTTATTGGTCAAAATGTTACTCAAGTTAAAGTACTAAAGTACTTACCTTTAAAAATACTTAAGTATTCAAAAGTACATGCATTTAAAAATACTTAAATATTCAAAAGTACAAAGTAAAAGTACATTTTCTAATATCAGTACATTGCTGTATTGTTCTCAGTGTCCGAGTCAATCCCCGACTAACGTCTGCTTCCTGTTAATGTGGTATTTTAATCTGAAAGGGCTTCGATGAAAAGAAAACTCCTTCCTGCAGAGTGTGCATAATACTTTGTTGGTGACTGTTCGGTTTTGCTTTTTTGTTTTCAAATTTCCCATCGAGAGGCTAACATGCTAACATGCTGTTTAGCATTAAAACAACAACAACAACAACAACAACAACAACAAAACCGTGCTGTTTCCTGTCTTCCCCGATTTGCGCATGCGCGACAGCAACTCTACCTGGACAAACTGCCTGAAACACATTGCAGCATAGACTGTATATAAAGTAAGTAACCACACACTTCCTGGGAATGTAGTGGAGTCCAAAGTACAATATTTGCCATTGAAATGTAGCGAAGTGAAAATAATAACTTTCAAAAAAAACAAATACTCAAGTAAAGTACAGAACAGAATAGAATAGAATAAAGTGCTCTTTATTGTCATTATACAGTGTACAATGAATTAGAGATCTCCTTTTTTCAGTGCAAACAGATGCAAGATAAGGGCTTATAAGTAAAATCGGCTCAATTTACAAATAAAAATTAATGTCAAAACACGAGAGAAATCTGAATAAAGATCTGTTGCACAGGATTTTCACAGTGTGATTGTACTGTACGGGGTGAATGTGTACTGAGGTGGTATCCTGTACAGCAGCAGCACTGACAGTCCTAGGTTGTGAGAGTTCAAATGAAGTACTTAAACATAAGCAAAATTAAACGTGCACAAACGTTGACCAAACAAAAAACCACTAGAGCACAAGTAAACAAACACTAAACACTAGAAACAGCTGAGTCAGCAACAAAACACAGAGGATGACAAATACCCATCACACAACACAAATAAACAACATTCACATTTTTATTTACTCTTCATTTAACCGAGAGCTCTCCTGAGATACAGAGTGTGTGTGTGTGTGTGTGTGTGTGTGTGTGGTTTGCTGGTTTGTGGATGTGGTGTTGGATCTGAATGAATCACAGTCTTCATGATGAATCTAATAAGCCATGAATTTAATCTTCTTCATGCCAGCTGATTACTGCCAGTAACATATAACCACATCAGTGCAGTGACAGGAGCATCTGGCAGAGGGTTGGTGGTGGTTGGAGGTTGGAGGTGACCTGGATCCTACTACGCTGTGACTAACTGAACTTATCAAACACAGGGAACCAGAAATAAAGTCCTGCCTCTAATTCAAACAGATAAAGGCCTGTTACCTTCTGCAGTGTATGTAAACAAAGGCTTTGATATGTCTGTTCATACTGAGATATATGAGATAAGGAATATTCACACAGCTCTCCTGACTCGTGGCAGGTATGTCTGATCTCTGTGACCTCTACTTATTGTGAAGTATTTCAGGGAACATTTTGATTGGTCCAACCATTTTATAAACCAGTGAACTTGTCATAACTGTTGTGTTTAAAAGCATCTTTTCTGCTCATGTCTTTGCTCCTACAAACTCTGGAAAATGTGACGTGAGCTCTTTGAATAAACCATCAGTCACTTCCTCTGTTGTTGCTCCCTCCCTCAGACACACTGATCAGCCCCAGTGGAAAGATCCTGGTTCCTGGGATCAGGGAGGCTGTGGCTCCCCTCTCAGACGAGGAGTGGAAGATGTACCAGGACATCGAGTTTGACATGGACAACTACAAGAGCAAGATTGGAGTAAACCAGCTCATGTACAGCAACAAGGTAGTAAACGACAATCTCCACGATGGCTCATATTTTGTCTTAAAGATGAACTTTTATGCTCATTTTCCAGCTTTCTCTTTATAATCTCAGCCTCCTCTAGAGTAGTTTTATAAAGATTACAGTTCAGAAAAGTTCATATTGATCTTATAATGGTCATTTATTTAATCCCTCATTTCATCCTCTGTCTGAAACCAGCTGGTCTGACACTTTCACTTTCACTGCTGACATCAGGAAGACAGAGGAGGCGGAGCCTGACTCTCCAACAGTGACTTGTTTCCCCCATAGCAACATTTTACACTTCATTTCCCAGCATCTCCCCCACGTCTACAGATGAATATGAAGATACACAGAAACATGTTACATCCAGTTTGTGATTAACTCCTGAATCAGCTTCATGTTCCTCCATCAGCTGTGATGGTTCAGTAACATTCAAACACAGACGTCCTGCTGGGATGTGTCTGTGGTGAGTGATGCTGCTGTCTGCTTTCTGATTCACACTCACATGTTCACACTGGTTGGAAAAGTGACTTTGTTTGTTTACAGCATAGACTGAGTATAGACGTCACTGATGGAGAGTCAGGCTCCGCCTCCTGTCTCCCAGATGTTACCAATAGAAAGTGAAAGTGTCAGACCTTCTGGTTTCAGACAGAGGAGGAAATGAACGACTGAATAAGATCAATATGAACTTCTCTGTGTAAAGCTGCTCTGTCGGAGGCTGGGAGTGTAAATATGAAGCAGGACGATGAGCACAGCAGCTCCTCTTTAAGAACAGGTGAACACAACATGAAAAGTGTCCGTTACTGTAACTCTGTCCCAAAGGTGGACCTGTTGGCTCACATGTGGCGCTACCCCACCGTCACCATCCACGGCATCGAGGGGGCCTTCTCCGACCCCGGCACCAAGACCGTGATCCCCGCTAAGGTCATCGCTAAGTTCTCCATCAGACAGGTTCCTGACATGGACCCTGCCATGGTGAAGAAACAGGTAGGAGGTCATGTGTCCGTCCTCTGCTGTCTTCTTGTGATGTCTCCTCTAACCCGCTGCTGTCTTGGTGCTGTGTCTTCAGGTGACGGACTACCTGCAGTCTGTGTTTGCCAAGAGGAAGAGTCCCAACAAGCTGAAGGTCACCATGGTGATCGGGGCCAAGCCGTGGTTGGCTGACACTAAGCACGCTCTGTACGAGGCTGGGAAGGCTGCGGTGAAGAGAGGTGACCTCACATTAACACACAGTCCTGCACCCAACAGCTGATACTATAAACTATCAAACATGGCAGTAGTAACACTGACAGGATGTCTGACTGGACTCTTCTTCTGCTGGTTTCACCTCCGGTCCTTTGTCCTCTGGTATCAAGCTGAACATCTGTTTTTCTTTGTACAGGCTTTTTAAGTTATAATCTTTCAGAATAAGATAACTTCCTGTAAATTCTTCAGTAATGATAATAAATAAGGAGCTGGACTGATTCAGCTGCACTACACAGTGTCAACTAAGGATTTAAAGTTGCACTGACTGGTAATTTGAAACTTATTGTGACATCGTTCCAGTGAATGAATGAATGAAGTCTTTATTTCAAATATTAAAAAAAACAGGATATTTCATAAAAGAAACAACAAAAGATGCTATTTGAACAGGAGTAGGTTGAAGTAAAAACTCATAGATACTCACCCCCTTTACTTTTTTAGTTACATTCATAATTTCATGCTCAACAGCTTCACAACTTTTCCAATTATTACTGAATGCTACATCCTCAGGGTGCAATACATCAGATGTGTAGGTGGGACAAAACTAAGAATGTTGGGTTGTTGGTTTAACTACATGCTATAGGTTAATTGAACCCAGTAGGATGAGCTGGTTTTACTCAACAAGTTATTTATTATTATTATTTTTAGATAATAACAGCAAAGTTCAGGGTAAAATGTTGGGTAATAACATCACACTTCCTGGATTAAATTAAATTAAATTAAATTAAATTAAATTAAATTAAATAGTATTATGTAGGGAGCACTGCTGTCGTACTACAAATAAAAATAATTGATTATTTGTGATGTTTTGAAAGCTGAGGATCCTTTTATTGGGTGTGGGTATGCTGTTATTGTTTATTCTTTTAAATATCTTTTTTTTTTTAAGATCTTATTTTCTCGTTTCTGTTTCCTGCTGTGGTCCGATCAGTGTAGCAGGTGTATAACAGACGCTGTGAAGTCTTTAGTTCATAAATAACTATTAAACACTCCAGACCTGCCCTGAGGTTCCTGTGTGTCCTACTCAATCTAAAATGTACCACCACATGCAGTTTTCAACATGGATCCTGATCTGATCCGTGAGGGCGGGACCATCCCCATCGCCAGAACCTTCCAGGACGTGACGGGGAAAAGCATCATCATGATGCCCATCGGGGGGTTCGACGACGGCCTGCACTCCCAGAACGAAAAGATGAGCAGGTTAGACTCCAGCAGCCTGATTATTTATGTTTGTGAGGAGGGATTAAATGAATGGATCCACAGCGAGGACAGAAAAAACAAATACCCCACCATACTCTCCTGTCTCTTATTCATACTGAGGCTACATATGAACATGCTGCTGGATGTTTATACAACTTTATTCTCAGCTTTTACAATGAGCTGAGAACCTGACCTCTAATAATGTGTTTGTCTGTCCATTTTCAGGCTCTAATGAAGATATTCACATTTCATTAACTTTATTTTTTGAATTGTGAAAATTCCCATTGGATAATTATTGTTGCCATGTCAACAAGCTTCTGTAATTTATTTCATCAATTTAAAGGTTAACTGCTTCATATGTAGCCTGTACAATCACCTGGATGATCACCTGTAATTACAGCTGTAGAACTTTAATTGGTCAGTTCCCCAAAAATCCCTGTTGCTATGGCAACCAGAATGATCTAATGGGGATTTTGTAGTTCATGATTCAGAAATTGAAAGTCACAATTAAATAAAACTTAATCACTATGTGTATGAGGTCCTCTGTCATGTTTCTGTCAAATCTGACCCGAGAAACTGCTGAAACTGTTTGAAGCCAGGAGATCACCATGTTGGTTGTTTGGAGCCAGAAGTGACCATATTTGGATATGTGGGGAGGAGTGAGGAGGCGGGTCTGACCCTTGAACCTGAGGACACTGTCCAATGTGGATGAGACTGGACTTCAGTGCTGCTCTGATTGGAGACCAGAGCTGTCAATCAAACTACCCACACCTCTAATCTTCCTCCATCTTTTTGAAGCCTGTTAATGATAAATGATTTTCAGATGGACCACCTGTCAATCAGACTAACCCCGCCCCTAACTCCTCCCCCCAGATCTCTGAGAAGAAGAGTTGACTTTATCTGATGACATCAGAATGACTTGTGGAGAAATGTATTGATGAATATTTCAGGATTGAAGATGAGGATGTTTGAATTGAAGTCAGTTGGAGCAGCACCTAGTGGCTGTTGGGAGTACTGCACTTTTTGACACAGTGTATCTGAAACCTGCAGGTCACTCCTCATGTTTTTGTTTCTGTCCAGTTCAGAGCGTCGACCTTTACTCACCGTGTGTTCTCGTCTCCCTCTTCCAGGTACAACTACTTTGAAGGAACTAAGTTATTCATCGCCTACTTAAATGAAGTGTCCCAGATTAAGAAGACTCCTGCTGCTGTGTGATGGGAATCATGGGCTGAATACACAACCACTTCAACAACCACGACAACAGTTTGGCTGCATGTTGTCACTGTGCCTCTATCCCTCTGTCATGCATTGTTGAGTGTAAAGATTCAACATCTATCTATCTATCTATCTATCTATCTATCTGATTGGCTGAAGTATCTCATGATGCTGTTTTGCGTATGCAGTATATTTCTATGCTCCATATAATGTCAGGCAGTACTGTAAGTGTATATGTGTGTGTATGTATGTGTGTATGTGTGTGTGTCTCATGTAGTAAAAACTGGACAATGCAACAGTGTGTGTACTTTTATTTATTCCACAACAAAATGTTTAGTGTGGGACAAACACACACACTCAGCCCTTCATCCATCAGTGAGTCCTGCACAGATGTCCGTCCTGCTGCCAGCAGTGGACCGAGACACACACACAGTCCAGTCGTTGTCTCCTGTCACAGGACTGTGTGCTGCATCCTTATGTGTCCAACATCTGGCACCGTCCAATAAGATCAGCACAACATGTCTAACAAGTGTTGGGTGTTTGAACAAGAACTGGGTCAATATTGGACCAACTACCTGCTGGGTTCATTTAACCCAGAGAGAGGAGCAGTTTCAACTCAACAGCTTTTTACCTTCTGGTGTTTTTATGATCGTCCATCAGATGATAAAACTCGAACTTGTTGGATAATAAGAGGATGTTGCTCGTCTTACTGGGTTAATCTACCCCAACATGTACTGAGTCCAATACTGACCCAGGTTTAGTGTCTGTTGCAAAGAAGAAGAAGTACCTCATGGAAACGTTAACATTTAATTAACAAAACATTTGCAATTTCAACAATATGACACCTCAGTTCATCATTTACACGTGTGCATTACAACAGATCACAGTGGATCTACAGAGGAACAAAACATTTAGTGTCAGGTATCTGGAACTGGAAAATATTACATTATATTATATTATGTTTCACGTTATGATTAAAACAACTTCTCAGGATCTAGAAATGAATATAAATTTACATCCATTTCCACATCTGTGCAGTAATCCTGACCTGAGCTGACTCTCCACATATGAAGTCATCCTCCTGCTTTGTAAATGTATAAAATGTATTTGTACATAAAAGTTGAGACAAATCACAGCTAATGTCATTTTACATTGTTTTCACACCATGTAAATTCACCTGGTTTAGAGATTAGAAAAATAAATAAATGTGTCCCGCTGGTGTCCTGCAGTGAAAAGACAAACAGCCGCAGTTTGGACCAACTGCAGAGAGGAGAGGGACGCCTGGCTCCGCCCACATAAAGAGCATCACAGTAGTTCAAATAAGGTGTGATAAAGGCGGGAACCTTTTCAAAGTCTTGCTTTGACATATTACCTTTGATACGTCCTCTGGATGAGGAGAACCTGCAGGTGTCACAGTCGGTGTTCAACTAAACATCACCATCACTGCTCACTGCTGATCAACGCTCCAACAGGAGAGGTTGGTTTATCATTTTCATTTTTAAAAGTCCACAGAGGACAGTAAAGAAGCAGACAGAGGTGAGGTCTGTAAATACTTAGATCAAACATCCACAATTAATTTATTATCATGCAAACAGTTACAATGTTTTTTACTATGTTGTCAGTAGTTGTTGGGAAATATCTTACAGTAAAGAGTTTAATATTAACATGCTGCTTATATGCTGCCTGGAAGTGATCAATAGAAACTAGAAAATGTTAAATTCTGGGATTAATTTGTAATTTTCTAAGTAAAATATGTGAAAATGAAAGAAACATGTCCAATGTGGTGAGATTTCTTCACCTATTTCCAATCAGTCTCTGGTTTGTTACGTGCTTGTGCTGAATTCTGTGATAAGAAACAGTTGAAATCCTCTGAGGATGTGCGATGTGATGTCACTCAGCTGAAACCAACCCAGACCTTTCTGTTGTAACATCTACAGTTGATATAAAAAGACAGAGGTGCTGAGACCTGCAGGATCTACTGTGACATCACTGATGTGGTGCAGATGTTCTCCAGCTGGAAGTGGTGGGGAGGGACCCTGGTGTTGTGAAGAAGCCGTACCTCACACTTCAGCGGCCTGATTCACAACACCAGCTGACCCTCCCCACCCACACCCACCCCCCCTCACCACAGTGCTGTAGTACAGTGCAGACACAGCGTGGAGGATGCTCATTGTCCTCGGAGGGCGGCAGACACCACGGGCCGTCCGGCACAGATCCACCGTGTTAGCATTAGGAGTAGTGGACTGAGGACACTCACCTTCTCCCTGCAGTGCACTTAAATCCTCCAATACACAACAGTGGAGGAGCTCAGTATGAAAAGAGAGTGTGTGGAGGGCAGGGAGCAGCATGCAGTACACACCATCTCCACTGGAGGGCAGTCTCTGTCGCGTGCTCCCACACTGGAGGCCGACGATGTGATGCTGAGCTGGTCCCAGTGTGAGTGAACCTGCACACAGTAAGACACAAACAGGACCAGCTCATTTAAACTGTAGAGGAGGTTTCAACAGGAAATTTTAAAGAATTTTCAAAATAAATTCAAAGCTCTGTCCCAGTGTCTTTATCAGATACGGTAAAGAAATGAGTGTGAGCCTCAGACAGAGCAGTGCTGTCTCTATTTATAAAGTGCTGTGGAATCGAGGACAGTGTGACGGAGCTGAGAATAACTTCAGGTTTCACAGCGACGAGCCCTAATCCACCTTGAAGCAGCCGCTGTGCATGAAAACCCGCATCATGCCACAGTACAGCAGGTTCACAGAGAGACGGGCTGAGTCTCAGTGTGACACCAGGTTTTTAGTAAATAGATTTCCTGACAGGTCTGTTCACAGAGGAACATGGTGGACCGAGTCCTTCTGGTCTGGTAATGAGGCTCTGGTAAGATCTGAATAATAAACAACCAAAAGCTGAATAAAGTCATTTTAAGTGGCTAAATTAGTTGTTCTGTAAAAATTAAATGAAGCAATGATCAAGAACCAAACATAAAAACACACATTACCCCTTTAATTCCGAGCTGTTGACAGGTCTGCACATGCGTCTTTGGATTAACTGTAATTATGTCACGGTTTGCGCAATCAAAAAAATTCGAACGGTTCCCAGAGCTGAGATGTTGCACTTACAGTGAATATGGTGACATTACGGTAATTTCCCTCGCGCCTCTCTCAGAAGCTGACAAACATGACAAAACAGCTGATTTACTTTATACGGTCCGTGTATGTCGCGGCCATTCGGTTTCTTATTTTGAGATTTAAAAATAAAAACGAAAAAGAAACCGTTTCCCGTTTTTTTCAGTGATTATACAAAATGAATAACGGAAAAAGTGTAGCTCGTGGTAGAACTTCCGGGTCACGGAGCCAAACGAACAGGAAATACAGAAATAAGTTTTCCACGTATGTATTTTAATTTTAATTTTAATTTCCATTTACAAACACATCTAATTAAATCGGATAAGGGATAATGGATAATGAATTACTGCCCGTTTTCCGTTTATCATTTTGTATTGTCACTGAAAAAACAGGAAACGGTTTATTTTTCGTTTTTATTTTGAAATCTCAAAATAAGAATGGACACCGTTTCTGTATTTTAGTGATTTTAGTGAACTATAAAACCAAAATCAAGCCATTTTCACATTTTCACTCATCCCATTTTAACAGTTAAACGGAAAATCCCTCATATTTAATTTTAATTTTTTTCAATGTAAAACGAAAATCAAATAAAGGCTCGTTTTTTGTTTTTTTTAAATGCTCACCTCTGAACGGAAATCCAATGACCAAAACATACACGGACCAATGTACAGTACTAGAATGTAATAATAACAGTGATGATGAAGCAAGAATAGCAGAAAAAACAAAAACGGATTTAGATTTGAGAGTTTCAGTGAACAAAACACTGCAACTGCACATGAATGTTAGATTTTAAAGTTAAATTTGAATTTGAAATCAAAATAATCATAAAAAGTCCAGGTGGACATTTGCAGGCTCAGGTGGTAAAACATTAACCAGTAAAAAAATAAAATGCACTCAAAATGAAAAGACACAAAGTTGTCCTGGACCCTGTGAATGTAACAGTCTGATGTTCAGATGAAGTGTTGTCAGCAGCAGTGTGGTGTGAGGACTTCCTGTGGAGTCTGCATCTTCTCCCTGAGCATGGTGGGTTGTCTGGTTCCCACAGTCCAAAGATCTACACATATATTCATATTTGCTAACGACCCTTTACAAGGTAAGTCTCTACAATATGGAAACATCACTATTCATCCAGATTGGTCTGACAGCCTCAGTGCAAAGTTAGAATGACATAAAAATATAAAGTGATGAACTGTAACTTTGTCTTTTCATCACACAAACTGATTCTCCTGTGAACAAAACATTGTCTGTTAGATCAACACAAAACTATTTAAATCTGTGGTTTGTCACAGTCAGGGGTGAGCTGCAGAGATCAGGTGCTGTCAGACTGACCCAGAGTCCACAGACCAGCATCAGCTCGGTCCAGACCACAGGCTGTGGTTGACTGAGGGGTTTAAACTTCAAGTGGTCTTTAGATAAACTGCAGCGTTTTGCCTTCATTGTTTTTAGAGGCTGCTGCTCGGCTTAAACCTTAAACACCCAGAGTGTCACCAAACTGGCTCTCGACCCAGAATCCAGTCCTCTTCAGGGACAGACCCTGACCCAGAATCTATAAAGTGTAGGAGAGCCGGCTGCTCAGAGGGTTTCAGTTCAATTAAGCCGACCTTGCTGGGATAACAGTTTATCATCATCAGGAATCATTATATCTGCATGAAGATCAGATCTTTACGGTGGTGAAATGTCATTTTTACTGAAGTAAAGAGTCCAGGATGTTGTACTCTCCTACTTTGATCCGTTTTCTACATCTCAGAGGCTAATACTGTACTTTTTACTACTTCATTCATCTATTTCCAGTCAATAAAAACCCATGAATCTGCAGATGTAGCAGAACAACACGATCTCCAAAGACTTTGTAAACCTCAGGTTGATTCACTGGCTCTTCACCTCCTGATGGAATAAACTATGACGTGTTTCACAAACTTCATCAGTAATACAATCAATGATTTTATTACTGAGTGTTGTACCTGAACTTCACTTTAATCTGTCCACTGTTTTATCTGTTAACTGTTTCTTCATTACTATTTATTCTCTGTTAAATTTCATCCATCACTGTTTGATTTCTGTTTCAAAAAGTCAAATCAAGAACTTGTTGTTAAGATTAGTATCTGACTGTTTTTTTTTTTTATTATTTTGTTGATTACCAGGTGATGTGTCCAACTTCCTCCCTGGTGAAACAAAGTAACCTGCAGGTACAATTACCCTTCATCTTATCACTGCAGTGGATCATGGTGCTGATGATGAGGGAGGTGAACGTCTGTAATTTCACATTAAACAGAGACACTGTTACACACAGACACATACAACTGAACCAACAACATCCCACCACTGCTGAGAAGTATACAGAGTGTTTCCAGCTGCTAAATGATGCAATGATGCAGATTTTTTAATAGAAAAAATCCAAATGACACAAAATCAAATGATTCTGAAAAATATCAGAACTTTACCTCAGTATTTATTTCAGGGAATTCATATTATATTTCCTGAAATTAAAAAAAAGCTTAAATGCGCAAAATTAATTACTTCTTTTTTCTAATGTATCTGGACTAAAATTATTATTATTATTATTGTTTGCACATCTTTATTTTACTCTCTACTTCCAAAGACACAGGTTTAACTATTTAGAGCAACATTTTCTCTGCTTTTATAGTTCATGTGACAATTATTAAAAGGCTTTAATTGTTTATAATATTTAATTTTCTGAACTACATGTCAGGAAGTAAATGTATATATCTGTGTGAGACTGTTCGTTTGACACCTTTATCCTTCCCACAAGAACGTACAAAATCATCTTTAAACATCTTATTTTTTCAAACTAAACTTTCTCAAAAAAATATAAAATGTGAATAAATAACAACACATACAACTTGGCCAACGTTGATTTGATACAAATTATAAATATATTTTTAAATTGTTGGCTTGAAATCAAATGACCTGAGATACATGGTGGCACCCCCCAAGATAAAGAAACCATTAGAGGGTCCAGTAATGGTCATTATCAACAAATGAACCCAAATACAGGCTGGATTAAACATACTGTACCTGTGCATATTGCACAATAAAAGCCTCAGACAGTGTTTGAGTATCTCTGACGACCCTGCACGGTTTAGTTGACATTGTTTCCTGACGTCCTTCTTTAAACAGCCTCATGAAGTCGTACTTCTCCCTGGCTGTGTCAGCTTTGTTGGTTAAACTCAGCAGCACCTTCACAGTGGGCGCCTCCACATAATGAAGCAGCACCCAGCCATGTTTCAGAGCGGCGGGAGGTGACGGAGGCAGTTTACCGAACCACGTGCCGCTCGCTCGGACCGCCATGGACCACAGCTGCTGTTGTGAAATCAGGTTTGAAGCGTAGCCTCTGACCACTCCATTAATCACCGGTTAGTCCTCCTGCCCGACCAGTCCAGGACGACTCGGGCCTTTACTAATTCTTCCACAAGCTGCCGTGTCACACTCAACATAATATCCCTGCAATACATTTCTCCTAATCCCTTTTTATCAGGTTCGCTGGCCTTTGTGGTCAATCTAATTGCGACAAAGCCCACATAAGGGCTTTTGTGCCAAAAGAAAGTTCTTTTATGCTTTCAATTAAACGGCCGGGCCGGGCCGGCCCAGCGGAGGCTGCTGGCTGAGTGCCAGTGTCCTTCAGACAGAGAAAGTCACTGCACATAATGAAGCACTTCAGCAAGGAGGAAGGAAAAGAGATGGAGACGCAGCCGGCCGCCTCGCCTCACAGTTTAACTCATTTCACAACCAAAGGCTTTTTGTTGTTTTTCTTTTCAGGGGGAAGGAGCACAAAGATTTAAATAACAATTCAAACTAGCTGCAGGGATTATCTGTGTGTGTGTGTGTGTGTGTGTGTGTTATTTGAAGAAGTGCATTACAGTCTCAGAGGAGGAGGAAAGCGTCAGGACGTCCGTGTGCTGCTTCAGGCCAGTGGCTGATTGAAAGGTTTTCACTGATGTTCATTGTGTTTGATGCTGCAACAAGTCTGATTTGATTTCTTGTGTGTTTGTCTTCGTCTTCAGCTCCTCACACTACATCTGCTCAGATGGTCCACATCACACCAGCAGCAGGCCTCTGGTCCTCACAGCTGCTCCATCCCATAATACACACCCTCATCACAATCTACTGTACGTCACCTTATCCCAAGTCCTGCAGATGTCCCCAGGAGCTGTCATCAGGAGCTCCTGTACCTCATCACAAACCTGGTCATGAAGTGACCAGGACCTG
>OOFC01046774.1:0-12583 GCA_900323345.1 Pseudochromis fuscus
TTCACACGCATTCATACTGGTGGCGGTAAGCTAAGCTAGCCACAGCTGCCCTGGGGCAGACTGACGGAGGCGTGGCTGCTAATTGGCGCCTACAGCCCCTCCGACCACCACCAACCCATTCATCCAACATTCATGCAGGGCAAGGTGGGTAAAGTGTCTTGCCCAAGGACACACCGACAGCAACTGGGAGGAGCAGAAATCGAACCACCGACCCTTCGGTTGGTAGACGTCCCCTCTACATTGTTGCTACATGTGTTATTTGCCAGAAAAAAAAACAGTGTGGTAAAACATAGATATTAAATGCCATTAGGTTTTGGTCCTGTGTTTATGGTGGTCAGCTTAAGTTGAATGGTTTATCTGATCCATGGCCTGGAAAGACTTGTAAAAGACTGTTGGCTAAAGAAAAAAAAGAGAGAAAACCTAATGGAATGTTGGGACATCCACAACTGCTGAAATTGCATTCCCTGATAGCTCACCAGTCTCTAAATTTCATGTTTACATCAAGGGCCCCTCTTAAAAAGTCACATTTGATTTAAGGTAAGGTAAGGTATTCTTTTAATAATCCCCAGAGGGGAAATTCAGTTTCACAGTAGTACAAGCCTAAAGGCAAAAAAGAAATAAAAATAAATAAATAAAAAATAGAAGAAAAATAAAAATAAAGCAACAGTATGAGGTGCAGTATGAGGTGCATTATGAGGAATAAAAATAAAGTATCAGTATGAGGTGCAACAACGGACAGGGGTGAGAGTGTAGTCAGCATGATGACAGTGAGTGACTTCCACTATTATTAAAGAGTCTGATGGCAGTGGGCACAAAGGAGCGCCTGAACCGCTCTGTTTTGCACCTGGGTGGGGTGAGGCGTTGGCTGAATGAGCTGCCCATCTGCCACAGTTCTCCATGGAGGGGGTGAGAGGGATTGTCTAAGATGGAGTCAATTTTGTCCCTCACCCTCCTCTCAGCTACTGACTCCAGAGTGTCCAGTTCAAGATTACATAACATTACGTATGCCTAAAATGACAAAATGTCTGTGATGGCATCCTGCTGTTTTTTTGGCAGCCATAGTTGCTAGAAAAAATGAATATTGTCATTCTGGCTCTGTTCTGTGTCACTGAAGATCATTACTACGGACTGTTTGGTATCCCAGTGTGTGAAAGCCAGGGTCACAGCGAAGGAATGTGTGAATGTAACATGCAGGTAGCAGGATGATGATTTAAAAGCTTCCCAAAAGAGAAGTCTGAGTGAACAGTGACCTTTCAAAAATATTAATTCAAACAGGAGACAGACATTCAAACATAAAAATCACAGAATGAGTTGGACTTACAGCTGCCATGGAGTTGATTCGGTCAATGTAGTAGTCAGGCCAGCTGGTGGCCAGCTTGTTGGGGTCCTCTTGCTCCTGCACATAGACACAAATAGAGGGTCAATCACACATACAGTATCACTTTTAAAATGTAGCACAGCTGTGAAAAATTATGGGTGTGTAAACAGTGCAAGTTGAAACTTGCTCAGCTTATTATTCCATTTCATTTTTTTTTTTGTTTCTAAACCTGTCCTGTTTGGGAGCATAGGCAGACATTATGGAGTCTGGGTGCCTTGTGGTGCCACAACAGATTTGCTCTGTGGGAAGAGTCTGAAATACAAGAGAACACAGAGTACAACACCAGCTACACAAGAAAAGAGAGACGATTGGGGGAGATAGTGGTAGAGGAGAGCACAACTTACAACAGCAACAACAATATCAACAATGACAACAACCAGAAAGAACACTGTATATAACAGTAGAGTTAGTAGAAGTTATGTTAGCGGTGAGAGGCTGTACATAGACAGCTAGCTCTAGTGGTGATTAATGTTGCCATTTAGGAATGTTGTATGTGTTGGCTTGTGTGTATGTATCTGTACGAAAGTATGAGTGTGTTTGTATGTGTGTGTATGTTTGTGTGTGTAACTGTGTGTGCGTAAGTGTGTGTGTGTGACTGTGTGAACATGTCAATGTGCATGTATGTATGTGTATGTGACAGTGAGTGGAAGTGTGAGTGGGGAAAGGGACAAGACACGCACCAGACCACCAACCCCAGCGCTGACCAAACCCAGAGCCCCAGGTCTATACCGACAACCCAGTCTCACTCCAAATCGTGTAATACCTACGTTTGTCCACAGCGCAAAACATAGCCATCTCACAAAAACGGCTCTGAAATTGTGACATGTGTACCTTTGGTCTGCCCATTCTTTTCTATGGGCATACTTTAGGTCACGTGACTGCTGAGTTTTTCCATGAAGAAAAAACATGGCAGACATCCCTTCTATTTTCCGTGGGAATTGCTATATTTTAAGGCAGTTTGTGGCTTTAGCTTCGTTTTGATAACTTTTCTAGTGACAAATATACACTTTATTTTCATATTATCCATTCGGTTTCTGTATACTTTACGCAGTTTTTTCGTTTCGACGTACATTCTTTCAGGCTTCTCAACAAAATTGTAGGAAAACTATGTTTTTGTTGTTGCTACGATGGTAACTACGGACGCTGTCAACAACGAACGGAAGGAAGTTGATGTGCCTCATGGACCAAGTAAACTGGTTTGTTTGTTTTGTGTTTATTATTATTATTATTATTATTATTATTATTATTCCTTTACGTTTTAATTAATTTCTACACCCCTAGCCTACAGTATTGTAGGCTACAGTATTGTAGGCTAGGGGTGGTAAGGACAGTAATGATGAACTATAAATAAAGTTTTTGTTGAAAAAAGCAAAAGGATTTTGATAAAGCAATCAGCCACCTTTTGTCTGTTGGTGTTGAAAACATTTTGGATATTGCTCTTATTGGATCAGATAAGCCAAGGAGACAAATAACTTCCTTTTTTCTATTGATTAGTGAATGAGCTTATGTTAGTAGGAGTTGCAGATGCATGCCTTACTGTCCTATTGTAATAAAATTATCCCTCTGAAGAAGGATGGCATCATAAGAGGAGATTGGCAGTGTATTTAAAACCCCTGATTCCTATGAAAGTACACATGTTGAAAGACACTAAAGAAAAATGTACACAACTTTCTAGAAATGTAAGATAACTGAGAACTTTATGTGATTAATTGCAGGTCATGGTAACATGGTGAAGAAAAAAAAGGTGTTTGACAAGGTTATGCTGCTGACCAGACTAAAAGAAGAGGAAGTTATTGTGGTTCGCGAAGTCAAGCAGCACTGGGAGTACTTGAGGAATGTGGTTGGAATGATTGAAGAACTTTCCTCCCAGCTTTCTGAAGGGATGACCCAGCAAAGTAAGTTGAATATATATTTTTTAATTTGCATGGATGTCCAGAGCTTGTAGCATTAATTTGTTTTTCCTTTTTAATGTCATTGTCAGGCAGCACTGAGGCATTGACGGGGAGAGGACGTGAGGGGCTACTCTGTCTGCTGAGGAGGAGATTGTCTGCAGTTCAGGCTCAGCAGGGTGCTGCTCGCACAACATACCAACGTGTTTTAGGTTTGCAAGCAGTGTCGCTGGCTGACTCCTCCTCTGATGAAGAGGGAAACTTGGACAACGACTCCTCTTCTGATGATGAACTTTGACCTCCCTCAAAAGCATTCATCCCAGCACCTAAAGCACACATACAGACATTCAGTGCCTTCTAGCTGCTTTTTCCCATAGCACCTGTTGACCTTTTTGTACCATGGTTTAAGCAAGTGGATGCTTGGTTAACACACACTGTGCAGGCACAGACAAGACTGTAATACCTGTGTGGAAAAACTAATATTGAAAATGTACTTTGTGCAATATGAAAAATAAATTTGTTGCAATTGACATTCTGGGGATTTTCTTTCTACACTACACTATTTTAAATTGCTCTAGCCTTTTGAATGGATTATGTGAGTGACTATTTGAAAATGTGTTGATGCATAGGTGGTTACTTAAATAGGGCTTTTCACATAACCTCACCCAAAACATTTAATCATGCTTGCACCTATGTTGAAGTCACTTCACTTTTTTAGACTTTTGCAAAATTGATGGCCTTCACTGAATTGTGTGCTTTTCAATCATGTATTTGTATGGAACACACTAACTTGGTACACCAAATTATAATATGATGACTGAGGCAGATGTTTTGTAGCAGAAATCTTAAGAAATTTTAATAAATCTTCAATACTGACAAGTTTATTGGCCTATATCCAATACATGAAATAAAGATGTGCATGGTAGGTATGGTATAGGCATGTGTGCATGAGCTTAGTCTTTTTTGAATATTATGATAATCAACATAGAACCCAATGGGAAGCAGTGTGAGTGCTGATTCCATCATAGCTTTCTCTGGTCAGTGAAAAAATGTGCTCTGAATTTGTTTCAAATCAGACCCTGAGATATGGCAGGTGCCCACTAACATTTCCTGGGCTACCCTGCAAGCGTGAAGGCTTATGAACCCACAAGTCTATAAAAGTGGGAGGCTAAAATTCACAGTGATTGTTTGAAATAATGCCCAGAACACACATGAAGTCTTCTCAACTTATTAACACAAATGTATACAAAAAACATGTCCAGGGCCCATGTACTTGAATAAGAGCTGAGGTGGTCCTCATGAACAGCTTCCCTAACACAGGACTAAATACTTTTGAGATCTGAAACAGATACTGGTGACGGGGCTCTGCTACTAGAACATTTATACCAAGCTTCCAGTCCCTTCCATAATTGTTTCCAGAGATATGGCAGTCATAGCAATGCACTTCCATTTTAAGCATTTGCTGTAGTCTTTTGGGCTTGTGTTTCAGCTCTGTAACTTCTACATGCCTGAAAATTTCAGATTCAGTATTCCTACTGACACCGATCACTGGTGTAACTTTTGCTGGCTCTGGCTCAAAGAGAAACCAGGGAACCGGGCCCAGACTTTGACTAGCCGCTCATTAGGGTTGGGGTTGGTGGATTCTGTGGGACAGTACTCAAGCCCCTTAGCACCTAGGGAGCTGAAATTCACAGCTCGTGCTCCTTGTGGGTCTCAGATTAGGTGTGTTAAATTTGGTGTATGTAGCCCAAGTAGAAATATCTGAAACTGGATTTGATCTTCAATACTGCTCACAAAGGCTCTAAGAATGCACAAGTCACAGACCCTGATTTTTTTCAGTTTCACAAGGGGGTCAATTTTTTCCCTTTTGACCTAGGAAGTTGAAATTTTAGTATGTTGTTCTGCCCTTCCTGAGGTTCACTTCTGTGGTGTTTTGAACCCCCTAAGTCTTTTTTGTAGTCTGTTGATTGCGTGACAATATCAAATTAAGACAGTAAATTAAACATCATAACTTGATCAAATTTGCTCCAAACAAGGTGAGATTTCTAGGATATATTCATGCCTCTGCCAGAAACAAGTCTTTAACATGTGGAAACTCCAACTCCTTCCTGAAGCTACTTCCTGTTTGGGAGGTGCTTATGAAATTATACCATGAGATTATGATTTTGTAGTTTTCAGAGGCCTCATATTTCAAATTTCAGGTCTGTATCTACTGTAGAAGCCAAATGAGAGCAAAAAGCAACAGGATCAAAAGGGCCAACAGGCTTTGTCTTGGCTAGGCCCGAAAGGGTTTAGTGGGTGCTTTGGAGCTCCTTTAAAGTAGTGTTTGACACATATCTTGCTCCAAGACTAACAGCATGAACAGGAAAAATGACCCCTTATCTTTTGGAGCATTTTCACACAATTAGAACCCACTTCTGTCCCATTAAGACAGCGGGAGTCAATGAACAGGGTATGGCCTGCAATTTCAGCCCATCAGGAGCCTAATTTCTTGATATATGATTATTATATAGTCATAAAGCTTAATATTTAATATATTATTTAGTTTTATAGTCATAATACTTAATACTTCATGTACTGAGATTAGCAGGAAACATGAAAATAAATGTAAAATACAGAAAGGTCATTATAACCTAACTGAAAGTGATTGAAACTACACGTGTAAGGTTTGAAGTTTGAAGGGGTTTGAAATTCACACCTCGGATTGTTTTATGTGACAGGGTATGTTCTGATCCACAAGTAGTAGAAATCTGGGGATTGGGTGGTTGTATGCCTTCGTGTGTGTCCTCACCATGCAGCAAAAACATGCATGTGTGTTCATGTGTGCGCGCGCGCGGGCTACTCGGTGGGGGCGGGGGCGGGGGCCTTCCCAGAGTCAGAGAGTTCAGAGTTCAACTCAGGTAGCATCTCTGCTGCGTTCTCTGTACGACACTACCTGCACCGGACAGACTTAAGGTGAGAAATTAGCCCACACAAAGTAATAACAATGACTGAACAAAGAACACGGATGTTATTATGTATATTGCCGCTGTGTTTGCTTTCATTCGTTCCTTGACAAATGTCTTTCGCGCATTTCTTACTCTAAATCCTGGGTTTCTGATAGTTTCTTAGTAGTAACCATAAGAATTAGAGATGACCTAGTCAAGAATAAATCTAGTTCACCGAAGTCACTGATGTAACATGTACTTGGTTGCTTACATTCAAGCTAGCTATGGGTTGCAAACTGGACCCGAAAACTTTCCCAGAAAAGTTATTCATAATTAGCAAATTAACTAATATGACATTAAATACTATGACTTTATTTTTACATGTCCCCTTAGAATAGGGACTTACTACTCTCTGAAACAGAAAAGCAAACCTTCAATGAACACCATGTATATCTTATAAAGCGTCAATTAATAGGAAGGTGAATTCAAACAAACTGACTAAGATTATGAATGTACATGTGTAATTGTCTGTTTTTCTCACACAAGCACTCAGGGCTGCACTGATAAATTAATTATATACATTACAAATATGTTGAACTAAAACACAAGAGACTGCTCTGTTGAATTCCTGCAGTGCCCCGATGTCAACATCCAAGCTAGATGTAGCATGTCAAGTGTTTTATTAGAATATGTTTTCCTCTAGACTGAGGCAAATTCCAGGGTCTCCAGGCCAATCCTTTGAGTGTCACCCTGGCTGACTATGAGACCAGAAATGACACAAACTAATTACTAATAATATTAAGTGTGTTTCTTATTTCATTGTCACTGGTGAAAATTGTGTTGTTTTTAATTCCTTGTTCAAGATGCCACGAGGCTCTACAACAACCCTCTGCATCAACTGTAAAGCAGTGATTGCTGTGGCCACAAAGACCTGCAAGTCTTGCCAGGCAGTTCAGCCACGAAAGCAAAGGCTGGCAAAAAAGCTACAAAGGTTTGAAGAAAAGAAAGAGGGCTGGTTGAAAAGCAAAAAAAAAAACCAAAACCACTTCACATGTCATGGATGAGGCATCTGTGTTGGTATGTGTTTAACATCTGTAATTGTGTTTCACAAAGTTATGGCTGATTGTATGACAAATGTATTATTATTATTATTATTTTATTATTTTTTTTAGCTGGAAAAATTGCACACTCTGGGACACAGAGCTGTGGTTTTTGTTGCCAAACCAGGCAAAAAACCTGCCACCTGGACTACCCAGGTTGTGCACCCTAAGTGGCAGCTGAGTGATCAGGCTGCAAAGTGCCTTGACCGGATGAAGGCCTTATATGAGGTGCTGGTCACAGGTAAGCCTGTCTATCTGCAATCATTTATCATTTCAACATATAGCTCTGTCTGTTCTTATTACTCATTAACAATTCATGAAAGCTTGATGATATGAAAATGCATTTATAATTTAGCACTTAAACTCTAGATAGAATACATTTTAATGAGAAGAAATTACCATTTGTCTGCAGTAAACAAATCAATTGAAATATCTCAAATAACAATGCTAGCATGCAGAACAAAACAACCTTACTCTGATCATTTTGTCTTTTTGTTCCATTGAGGTTGGACATCAAAGCAGCCCTCCACCACCACTGACCTCCAGCCCTCAGCGTCTGCTTCAACTTCCTCTGACCTGCAGCCCTCAGCGTCTGCGTCAACTTCCTCTGACCTGCAGCCCTCAGCGTCTGCTCATCCTCCTTTGACCTCCAGCCCTCAACCTCCTTTGACCTCCAGCACTCATCCTCCTTTGACCTCCAGCCCTCAACCTCCTTTGACCTCCAGCACTCATCTTCCATCGCCACTGGTTTGATATCACACTGGACATACCATTAGATTAGACTATTAGATTATTTGACATCAGACTTGTTAATAGTAATAATAATTATTAGTAGTAATATTATAATAACAGCTCTTTACAGCCAGTTTCCTTTATTCACAACAGGTTTACCTCCAAAGAAAAAGACGAAGAAGAGCAAGGAGGATTCATCTGGAGGTTATTTGGTCATCCTTTATTTACATTCCCCCATTTCAGATAGGACAGGTTACATATTTAATGGTTCTATGTTTGCAATATGACATCAATCAATCAATAAAGCTGTATATATATACACCTTTCATAGAGATCAAATGCAGTTTAATATGCATTACAATGATATAAAATTTAGAACATGAAATAGTGATAACACATCTATAACAAAGATAGACTTAGAAAAAGAGACTAACAAACCCAAATAGTTAAAAATAAATGTTATCACAACAATAAGACCTGAAATAAAAGTAAGGCATCAAACATGATAAATAGTTACAAAGATCACCTAAGATAGTGATGAAATGAGTAGTTCAACAAAATATTATCAGATATTATTAAAAAAAATGATCTAAAAAAACCCCCTAATGGTTAGTTTTCATTTAAAAGTATGTCAGTGCCTTAAAAACTAATTTAATAATGGGATAATCAATAAGATAAATTAAAAGCAGCCAGTGCAAAGATTTCTAATCTGTGTAATGTGTGCCTTTCTAGTTTTCTAGTCTATGTTAGCACTAGTATTTCTGCATATTTAATCAACTGCAGTTTATTGTATTTTTGGGAAGACCATAAACAACGTTGAAATAATCAAACTCGCTCAAGATAAAATGTGCATTATTCTCTCCGTATTGAGCAAACACTGTTGTCTTGAATGATAATTTTCTTTCTGTGCATCCCTTGCAGTTCTATAAAAAGTTAAAAAAAATTAAGTTTGCTTCTTGCTCTTTCAGAATGCAGCCATATGGTTGGGGGAGAAGACCATTATTATCCAGTAAAGCGAGTTTTGAAGACCAGGATGCAGAAGGTTCTCTTTAGTTATTATTTGAAGTAATAATGTAATGTAAATATATACCTTTACTATGGATGCATTTAGTGGATTTTAATGCACCACAGTTCAAAAGTCAGTGTTATTGCTTATGGTAGTAAACATTTTCTTAATATTTCTCAGGGGAGACAAATGGAATATGTGGAGTGGGAGCCCTGTTCCAAGTGGTATGCCTCATTTCTCTGTTTTGACTTTATAAAAAAAATGTCAAAGTTGTAAGGTATTTATTGTTAAATGCTTTTGTGTTATTTATTTATATTAGCTTATTTGAAGTTGCAAGCATAAAAAGAGAGTACATATAAATACCTCAGTCACACTATTTCCATATGAATATAATTTGCAGTAATCATTAAACTCTGTACATGTAAACATAGTGGGTATGAGGTACAACCTGAAGCCCACTAATGCTCATTGTCCTCAACCATCATGTTGTGATTGAATCTTCTTTACATTTATTGCAGTGGGAAGACGTGGCCTCGACAGTGGGTGGCAAAGGAAAACACAAAAAATTAACACCATAACTCATGCACACACACACGCACGCACACACATGCACACATCAACAAGCACTTGTGTATTTATTTCAGTTGCTGCCCTTTGTATTATTTATTTATTTTTTTTCATTATTTCTACACAGTGCTTATACAAAGTTTTTACCCACAACCCAATATTTAGTTGATTTATTATTATTATTATTATTATTATTATTATTATTATTACATTTTTATTAGTATTAGTATTATTAGTAATAATTTATTTTAATTGTTGTTGTTGTTATTGCTATTGTTGTTGGTGGTGGATGTGGTGTCTTCTTGTTGTAATGTTCATACTTCATAATATTAAGAAAATCAATAAAAACATTTGAAAAGGAATGACCAAGATGTTGTTGTCACTCAATACATACATGCATACAGACAGACAGATTTATTTATTTAGCCCAGAAGGGGAACCAGATTGTAGCAGTGTGAATAAACACATCTGATTTTTTTTAAAAATAAAATTAATCAAAACAAATAACATAAAACACTACTAGTAGGTTTATCTTGTTAAATATAATGACATAAAACACTTATTGTATTAATAGTATTGTGTAAATTACAAATACAAATACAATACAAATACAAACATTGTTACATTTATAATATGCATGAAATGACTACTAGTTGAAACATTTGTCAGATTTGGCATTTATTATCAGGAGCACCACATCTCACTCCATGTACTACACAACAATAACAAACATGGCGGCTCTCGGGTCAAACCAACAACAACATCCGGTTCACCGCTCGTAAACTTCCTCCACCATATATCTGCTATAATAAGCAAACACTTTGCTAGTGGATATTACAACATTCTACAGTTCATATTGTGGCTAAAATGCTTTTATCTCATACATTAATGTTTTAAGGATGTGGTTATGTTTTGAAAATCAAACAGAGGTCATTACTTAATGCATAGAAGCGTATTTGTGGTCAAATAGAACCAGGAAGTGGGCGTCACTGCGCAGTTGCGCATGTCAACAGCACTTGCAGCCTACGGCACATAGTGGGCTATGTTAAAAGGGTTTGATTTGATTCCTAGAAAAAGATCTTTGATTAACACATGTTTTAAGTTGGATTTGTTTCACCTAATAATACATCTGGAAAAAATGACTTAAATGATTTAATTAACTGGTCGCCCGTAAGGGAGGCATTTCATTACGTCACGAATGTGTCGTCAGTGTAATGCGCCCACTAGTTTTATTTGTAGTTTATATTGTGACCGCCGGTCGTTTTCTCTATTAATAAAATTAATTATTCAAGACCCTTAAGATATATGTTTTTGTCACGTTCATCTTGTTAAATAAAATTACATAAATCGCGTTACCTTTTTTCAACAAAAATTATTTATTATTATTTATAGTTCATCATTACAAGGTTTTAAATGCATGAACAATACTGTAGGCTAGGGGTGTAGGAATTAATTCAAACGTAAAGGAATAATAATAATAATAATAATAATAATAATAATAATAATAATAATAATAATAATAATAATAAACACAAAACAAACAAACCAGTTTACTTGGTCCGTGAGGCACATCAACTTCCTTCCGTTCGTTGTTGACAGCGTCCGTAGTTACCATCGTAGCAACAACAAAAACGTAGCTTTCCTACAATTTCGTTGAGAAGCCTGAAAGAATGTACATCGAAACGAAAAAACTGCGGAACGTATACAGAAACCGGATGGATAATATGAAAATAAAGTGTATATTTGTCGCTAGAAAAGTTATAAAAACGAAGCTAAAGCCACAAGCTTCCTTAAAATATATCAATTTCCACGGAAAATAGAAGGGATGTCCGCCATGTTTTTTCTTCACGTCGGGGAAAATCTCGGCAGTCACGTGACCTAAAGGATGCCCATAGAAAAGAATGGGCAGACCAAACGTACACATGTCACAATTTCAGAGCCGTTTTTGTGAGATGGCTACGTTTTGCGCTGTGGACAAACGTAGGTATTACACGATTTGGAGTGAGACTGGGTTGCTGATAGATGTGGCCAAACACCTGGGCAACCTGTCCTTCAGAGTCTGGGAGAAGATGATGGACAAGGTCCACTTCAGTCCTGTCATTCTGGATCCAAACACTGCAAATGAATGGCTCTATCTGTCTGATGATCTGACCAGTGTGAGACGTGGAGACAAAGAGCAGCAGCTTCCTGACAATCCAGAGAGAAATACTAATTACACCTTTGTTTTTGGTTGTGAGGGATTCAGCTCAGGGATACACAGCTGGGAGGTGGAGGTGGGAGATCATCCTGACTGGAATGTGGGCTTGGTCAAAGAGTCAGTTAACAGGAAGGGAAAGAGATATGTTTCACCTGAAAATGGAATCTGGTGTTTACGGCATCGCAGTGGAAAATACACTGATGGTGTTGGTAAGACTGTCACAGTGAAGAAGAGTCTTCAGAGGATCGGAGTCCAGCTGGACTATGACAGGGGGGAGGTGTCCTTCTACAACCCTGAAGACATGACTCACATCTACACTCACAGAGACACTTTCACTGAGAAACTCCTCCCATATTTTGCTATTGGAGAAGCTGGTGCTGCCAAAACTAGTGAAGTCAAAATCTGTCGGACTGAGATTTCTCTGTGATGATCAGAAATGTTGGTTCATTGTTCCAACTCTCAACTTCACATATTTTTCAATAATGTTCATTGTGAGTTTTTTGTAATGCTCTTTACCAATCATTTCTCTTTACAGTCAAACCTATGTTCTTATTTGTCTTTTTATGTTTATGTCAATGCAGATTTGATGTTTTGTTGTTTTCTTAAATATTGAAAATGATCCAAAGTGTTTTTTATGTACAGGGTTGAAAACAAGTAAAACTGATTCATTGTTTCAGTTGAAAAGTTTGGACTTTACAAATCAGATGTTAATTATTCTGGTGATCGGCTTTTTAGTTTCATTAATATATCTTTGTATAGAATAGAATAGAATAGAATAGAACAGACA
>OOFC01046775.1:0-11022 GCA_900323345.1 Pseudochromis fuscus
GCGTCGGAAAAAAGTAGTGGCTTATAGTCCGGAAAATACGGTATTTATCATGTCTCTGGTCTTGGACGTCAGGACGCTGTGATCAACGGAGTCAAAATTCACACTGCTCGACAGATTGAGGAAGTGGGCGGGGATATTGGGAACAGCAACACCATGACAATGAATAACATGCCCAGAGGTCTGCCTACCTGAATACCCAGGAGTTGCAGTGAATGGTTATGCTGATGACATGTAGCTGTACTCCTACTGAAAACCTTTCACAGCTAAATAGAGAACAGATCGTTAGGACCCAACAAATGTGATCACATCTGCTCTGTTATACCCTTGTTCCACCCGCTCCCAGTACATTTTAAGATTGTGTTGTTTCTTACCTTGTTTTATTGCCGCTTTGTGAAACACGTGGCATCTAGTTTGATAAATTCTCATTACTGATGCAGGCCACCATAACATCTGAAGCCTCCTCTTCTTCTGACCTCTCATTCTGTCCCACCTCACCTCCAGCTTCCTCCTTCACTCTCTTACCACCCTCTTCATCTTTCTTCCTCTATTGAATCTCCTTTGGTTGGGAGAATTGGAGCAGCAACCTTTCAAAGTCTTTCATCTTTGTTCTGACACTGTGCTATCCATGTGGCACCGCAGGAGGGAAACAAGTGACAATTTTATTGTCAGATAAGATCAGGTGACTGAACCATATGCATTGAGGGGAAAAAAAAAAACAGAAAGACAAAGACAACCTTTTCCTCTTTGCCATTTGGATAGCTAGCCTTCAAGCATAATACTCTCTCATAGGAGGCTGTATGTCTAGAGGACAGGCTGGTTTAGCACATAACCTTGTGTACCCAAGGTTTCTGTGTTGTCGATCTCCCCCCACAGTTATGGATGTAGTAGATTAGCAGAATAAAGCAGCTGGACGTTGTGGTTTGAGCCCTTTCCACATGTATTCCTGTAGCAACAAGGTTGTTATTATCTAACCAGTTCATCTGTCAGACCGTCCACACTCTGTTGGGCCTGTTTCAAAAACTGCAGTGTCAATGGGACAACTTTTAAGTTTTGATATGACCTGGTGGAAAAATGTCTGCCAAGAGCAAAGGAAAGGGGGAACACTTGAGCCAGATAAGCTGCATTAGATTTGTTCAAAAATCAACTTTTTCATATTTTTACATGCTACTGCAGTGTTTCCCATCAGGATCGTTATTAGGTTTTTGCAGAGCTTGATGATGAGCTGATCATTTAAATCAGGTGTGCTGGAAGAGGGTTACCTCTAAAACATACAGGATAGGGGCCCTCAAGGACCAGGGTTGGGGACCCCTGGTTAAGTAACCGCAGTGACCACAGCTTCCACCATCAACAATCAATGAGGTCGCACACGTCACTGCTTCTGGCGTTTGTGGAAGTCCCAGAAACAGAGAAAAACCCTCCTGGTTCCTGATTTTGTTGTGGTAGAGAGATCAAGTTGGGTCATAAGGCTTTGAACGACCACAGACTGCGACCAGAAGCTCATCCTCCACTGTTTCTGTTCTGATCAGCACAAATCCTTGAAAATCTTCGAGTAATTAGCACTTTAAATTCGATGTATTGAATAATACAGATAGCCAAAGACGGGGTTTCTTATCACTTACTGTACTTGTTTGATTTCTTTGTGTACTTGAAAGTGTAATGAATTATGCCCCCAGTTTAAACCTGGGGTAGTGCCAGGACTAGGGTTAAGGTTGTGGTTAGACAGGACGTAGAGACATGAAACCAAGTCCTACCTGCCCATTTTCAGGTGCCAGCTTCGCGGGTGTACCACCCAGGGAGGTCCGGTTCCGGAGCTACACATGGTCCAACGTCCCAAACGGGTGGTATCTCGGGAACAGAAGGTTGCAGAGACACGGGAGAAAGGCTAGCATCCTCAACGTGGTCAAATTAGGCCCGATGGATCCTATTTCCAAGGCGGTCCAAGTTGGACCACCTTTCCTCCCTGAGCTATCGGAAAGAAAAGGTGGGTCCTTGCGCACAAGGCTGATGCAGAGAAAATGTCGTCCAAGTGTACTGCTGCTTTCACAAACTGGCGATTTCACCACACACACACACGTAACAGCCAATAGTAGTACTCCTTTAAGAAGGATTCACTTAACTGAAGTACCTTCACCTCCCCCGTTCTTTCACCCTCTAAGGCTCAATGGTTTATTTTTGTTTTGAAGATACCTAAATGCCCTAAGTGAATATCATAAAATGTTCAGCATTTCATGCCAGTTAATAAACACTTTCTTCCAAAACAGCATTTAGGAGAACAGAGTGTACAGTTCAAATTTACAGACCGATTGCTGCCAGTGGGGAGGTGTTGCTCGCTGCTGAGCAGGAAATTGTTCTGTTTCACAGAGACACTCATTCATATAAAACAGGCCTTTGTGTCAGTTTAATCTGTTGGTTTT
Organism: Pseudochromis fuscus; assembly: GCA_900323345.1. NCBI lineage: Eukaryota > Metazoa > Chordata > Actinopteri > Pseudochromidae > Pseudochromis > Pseudochromis fuscus. Next base: position 2,415 of record OOFC01046775.1, read on the forward strand.
TGCTCGGTTTTTTTTTTTCCCCCCTCCATGAGCTACCACCTTATCGTTGTGGAGGGGTAAGCGGACCCCGGATAAGTGGAGGAAGATGGGTGGATGGTTTTTGCCCCCATGTCACCCAAAGATAAAAGCATCAGAAATGGAAAAATGTCAATTGCACACAATACATGCAAACACTTTAGTAAAGGTCAAGTGACAAAGCAGTAGAGCTCTGCCAATTTCCCCCATTATGCAAAACATACTTTGAGTCGTCAATATTTTCTTTGGGTCATATCCCTCTTATTGATAATAGATGATGTGCAATAACTAGTGTTTTGTTTTATATATACACTCAGCACTGGTAATGCAGGCTGCCCTCTTGAGTGTGCTAAATACAGGGGGCCCCCTGACAACTAAATAATACGTTTCAGTAAATGGTTGTGTTTGCACCTCCCTTTGGTTCCTCACTCTGCAGAATTTCTAAATGCTCCACATGTACAACTGAAGCAGATTTAGTTTGGACTGTATCTCAGTTCATTAGTGTCATGTGTTCGTGGGATTGACTGAAAAACACATCTGAAAAAAGCTTTTGTGTCAAGAGTGTTTCAGGATTCAGCACTGGCTCTGTAATCCTCTAATTGGCACTCCATGTGGCTGCCTACCTCCACCCCACCATCCCACACTCTGGTCATTAGTGCCAGACAGACACTCTCAAACATGGGCAAGGACACTACAGGGGAATCGTACTCCTCAGCCTCCAAGGTACCGTCGAGGGTCGAACCTCAGATCGAGGAGGAGCAATGTTGTTTTCATCCCAACCGTGGACTCGTGGACCAGCTCTTTACCCTCACTAGGGTGCTGGAGGGGGCATGGGAGTTTGCTCCAACCAGTCCACCTATGTTTTGTGGATTCAGAGAAGGCTTACGACCATGTCCCCTGGGCCACCTTGTGGGGGGGTGTTGGGAGTATAGGGTGGACGGTTCTGGCACTAGAACACACTTCATGTTCAGTGTAGTAGTCTGAGGATTTAGATTGTTTAGTGCATTTTTCAAATATTTTAAAGCCACTGTACAACCAGTTTAAACTCGGATGTTTATTTTAGCCAATTAGGCTCCACTGGACTGTAGAGACATCCAGCTCATTAAAATGAAGTTCCTGCTGCACCCATCACACCAAGACAAATTATACCTCTTTACTGGGGAAAAAGCCTTGATCTCACATAACTTGCTCACTCTCAACCTGAGTAGAGGTCTGAACAGCAGACATACTGAAGGTGTGACTTATTTAAATTATCTGCAGTTCTGTGGTCTCTACCCAAAACATGTCAATATTTGGTAAAGTCATTTTGTGTCCTTAAAATATCAAATTGTAATTGTAATGATGTCCGAAGACACAGAAAATTGCTATTCACTAGTTTTGAAGAGTTTGAAATAATGTCGAGCAAAGAAAAAAGTAAAAATAACAAAATAAAAAAAGTTGGTTGCCAGTTATACTTACTCATTCTTAACTGGATAACTTTTGCAAAGTGTTGATCACCTTTGACTACACTGTGTAAAGTGCCCTAAAATGTTTTTATTGTGAAATAAAACTGAACCACCCACATTTGAAATTGGGGTCATTTATGGAAAACGGTTTCTACAAAACATACACTTCAAACAGGCTGATTTTTAGGGGACTGAAATGTCGCTTCCCACAAGGATTGCACCATTGACTGTAAATAGAAAATAGATGAAGCAAGTTTGATGTCACCCAATTGTTTGTGGACTCCTGAAGTAAAAATATTGGCATTTGAACATTGTCATGTTGGGTGATTGGAGCCAGAAGTTGACCATGTTTGTATATGACAGAAGGAGTGAGGAGGAGGAGGGTTTGATGGTTCAACCCAAGGTCACTGTCCAATGAGACTCTACTGCTCTCATTGGAGACCAGGCTTGTTGATCTTGCTAACCACACCCCAAATATTCCTCTTTTTAAAGACCAACATCTACTAATTATCAACTTTTCATATGAACCACAAGATCATTGATTAACCTTAGCTAAAGACATCAGAATGACTTGTGAAAAAAGGAGTGAGTGTTTCATGATTGAAAAAGTCACTTGGAGTTTTTTGGAGGCAGCCTCAAGTGGTCATCAGGTGTATTGCACTATTTTGCACTTCCACATTGGCCTCATTTTTGAGACCCATTTGCTTCATGTCACATTAATCTTTCTTTTCGTCACCAACCTGGGTGCGAGGTTTCACCCTGATCTAACCCTTGAGGCTCACAGTAAACACCTCTCCCAGACAGCCTCAGGCACCACAGACTGTCCAAAGTTTTAAAAAGGGACTAAAACCTTTAAACTTGTTTAATTCGCTTTGTCGATGCGGTTTAGCCTGTTTTTAAATCTACTACAACTGTAGCACTTTGAGATCTTTTTGAGATGTAAAGTAAATTAGAAAAAAAAAAAAAGTAGCATTATTATTATTATTATTATTTTTTGTTGTTGTTGTTGTTGTTACAATTTCCACAACACTCAAAAAAAACTTCCCCACAAAGACCCACCTAGCCAACTGAAGGTGTTGACTGACTGGTAACACACACTCAACTGAGCAGTGAGGAACCGAGCTCTTTATAAAAGCTCCCAGTCAGGCTGATGACCTCCAGCTGAGTGACATCACCACAGCTGTAACCAGTGGTTCTTGATGAGCAGTGGGTGAAGCCTGTATCTCAGATCTAGGTTCCCTCTGACTGGAACAAAAGAAGGAACAATTTCAAATGTAACTTTTATCTCGAGTCACCAACATGTCTGTTCACTTGTGATAAAATGAAGATGGTTTCACGATAAAAGTTGTGGAGATTTTTTACATAGTTTTTGCAAAGTTAAGGCTGTTTTGAAATGTGAGGATGCCTAAACACGAGGGATTTTTTTTCTGTTCAGTTTAGTATTGACATGTATCTATAATTAACATTTTAGTCATTTTAAGGCAGCAGCAATAGTTACATCCACTTTAAGATTAGGAGCTATTATAGAGAGTAAAGGTTGTCTTACAAGACAACATGAGGATGAGCTTGTGAAGTATTTACTGGAAAATCTGGAGCTTTTTGCAGAGAGATGAGATTTTGTTTTAAGTTTTTTAGTCAAGCTTTAACCTGTAATTTAATGGTGGTCCTCACAAGGACTGTGGACTGCTGCTGGGTGTGTGTCTGAGTGACCTTCACATCTCCGTTTGTGTTTGGTGGTGGAGATTATTAGAAACAGGATCAGGAGAACGACTGCTTGATGAGTTTGTCTTTCATCCATTTCCTAAATTTGCTTTTCAAATTCTAAAATTAATCACTATTTGCTTACTGAAATTGCATGTGTGTGTGTACAAGAAAACTAATGTGTGTATTTGATGAAATAAAACTGAGCAGACATTGTGTTATTTCACTTTGCTTGGTCCTCTCAGCTCACTCTGTATAATCCCAGTTTACTGCAACAAACTTAGTAAAATAAATACATAAAAAAACATCTCCTGATTCTCTGTTTACTCTGTGTCTTCCCCTCCTCTCTGTCATCCATCCGTGATGTCATCATCTCGCTTTTTCTCCACGCTGCTGTTCAGCTCAGTCAGTTGTCACCGCTCTTAAACGCTCTCTGTGTGTGGTTGATGGTTCTTGGCGGCGTCTCTGAAGTCTGATGACGTTGTTTCTGAGTGATACAGGCAGCGCGAATGAGTTTCTATATTTGTTCATGAGACAAACTGCTTCCAGTCCAATGTGTTTTTATATGGCATTCATTTGTGGAAATATTGTTTTGTTGTTTATCAGTTTAATATTGTTTTGTTTTTTTAGTGGGGCGGTACAGTGGTGCAATTGTTGGCACTTGTGCCTCGGCTCTGGCCTTTCTGTGTGGAGTCTGTATGTTCTCCCTGTGCATTGGTGGGTATTCTCCAGGTCCTCCGGTTTCCTCCCACAGTCCAAACACATGCTTGTAGGTGAATCGATCAAACTAAATTGACCATAGGTGTGAGTAGGAGTGTGACTGGTTGTTTGTCTATGTCAGGGGTGTCCAATCCTGGTCCTCGAGGGTCGCTATCCTGTATGTTTTAGATGCGTCCCTTTTCCAACACCTGATTCAAATGACCAGCTCATCATCCAGCTCTGCAGAAGCCTGATAACGATCCTGATCATCCTCCAACACACCATAATCAGTTGGAGGAGAGACACACCTAAAACAGGCAGGATAGCGGCCCTCGAGGACCAGGATTGGACACCACTGGTCTATGTGTCAGCCCTGTGATAGGCTGGCAACCTGTCCAGTATGGACCCCGCCTCCTGCCTGATGACAGCAGGGATAGGCTCCAGCAGACCCCTGTGATCCAAGTGTGGAGAAAGCAGGTCTAGATGATGACTGTGTGGGGTTTTTTTTAGTTAAAAAAAAACACCCTAGCGAGAAAGGGATGTCCACACTTTTTTCAACAGTGCACCTGAAATATTACATCAGTACCATATTTTCCAGACTATTGAGCGCACCTGTCTATAAGCTGCTACTGAATTTATTTTAACAGTTTCATGTGGTCCACTCTGACCAGATCTGATGCGTCGAGGCTAAATGTATCAGCAGCACGGAGCTTGCTAGCTTGTAAAACGCCAACGAGCTTCGTGAAGATACATGAGAAACACCGGTGTTTAAGTTCAAAGCGTCGGAAAAAAGTAGCGGCTTTTAGTCCAGAAAATACGGTACTTGAATGGTTGCTGTATCCTGGGGGACACAGCTGTTTGACAGTCTGTGCAGTAAGGGGCTTCATGCAGGTGCACGTCTAATCATGATAAACTTGAGTGCATCAAGTCACATGTCATGTGATTTAATGCCAAAAACATATTCTCTACATATTTGTCTCTACATTAAAAAAACCCCCAAAAAACAGTTTACATGGACAATTACACGAGCCATGTGATCAGTGTTATTTTGTATTTGAGCTGAGATTCTTTTGAATCACATTTTTACATGATTTACACGATCCATCTGTTTGTGCATCTGAAAAATCTTTGAATCAGCTTATGCAAAAATGTGTTGACTCCCCTTGATGAAAGACGGACAGAGGGAGATACAAAAAGAGACGTGTAAGACCTTGAGATAACACACACACACACACACACACACACACACACACACACACACACTCAGCCTTTTCCCTGTCAGAAAGGTGTGACCGGTGAAACTAGCTGTTATCTTCAGACCCTCGTCCCTCCTCCCGTCTCCTCCTCTCCCCCCCTCTTCACCTTTTCTCCTCTTTCCTCCCTCCCTCTCTTTTCCCACCATCCACTTCACCTCCATGTTTGTCCTTCCCCCTCATCCTCCTCTTCCTCTCTGCCGACCAGCTGACATGCAGTGAATGTAAAAATTGCAATTTGAGTGCAGATCGTGTTTCATTCAAGGTTGTCAGATTGGATTTCAATTCTGTCTGACTTGTACCTGACAAAACTATTTTCTCACCTCTCCCTCTCTCCTCCCTCCATCTGTTTCTTCTTCTCTGCATTCCTCTGTCTCTTTACCTAATACATCTGTAATAACGGGGAAAAAAGGACTGTGTGTGAAAGCTCTTTCCAGTACTTTGCCATCGTTAATATGTTTGTTTAATGTTTGTGTCTTCATGCTATGTTATATTGGACAAGGCTTTCACCAGTTAAGATACATGACTTTCAGTTTAGGACTTGTATGATGGTCTCTGGCAAAAGATAAGATAAGATAAGATAAGACAGACTTTATTAATCTCACAATGGAGAAATTCACTTGTTACAGAGGCTCATAGCAACACACAGAGAGAGTGCAAATGCAATGGAAATAAACAAAAGTGCAAAAAGAAAAACAGGTAAAAAATGGAAATAAACAGACCGTTGCAAAAAAACAGGTAAAAAATAGTAATAATAATAATAATACAATAGAACTAAATCCAATAAAAAATAAAAATCTAAATCTAAATTAAATATAAACTTGAGCTTAGTAAGTGGCTGGTATTGCACAGATTGTCATACCAGGTTATTGCACCTTATTTTAGACAGTGGAGTTGTACAGTCTGAAAAATGAGACATATAACAAGAGATGATCTGTGCTGATCAATATTTCTATTTCACTGTCCAGTAATATGCTCTATTCCCCTCAACCACTACTGTTCTCAACATTATTATACATCCTATTTAATGTGTATGTGTACTTTAACTTGTCTGTAAAAAAAAAACAAAAAACAAAAACATGTTCGGAAAAATAAAGTTAAAAAAAAAAAGAGGATACACATGATGCACTGGTGGTTGGTCACATCAGCTCTCTGTAATTAACATTTATTCTCAGTAACAGAATGAAACTATTAATAATAATGGTTGGATTTATGCAGTGCTTTACAGAGATCATTATTCATTCATACCGGTGGTAGTAAGCTATGATAGCCACAGCTGCCCTGGTGCAGACTGACGGAGGTGTGGCTGCCAGTCTGCGCCTACAGCCCCTCCAACCACCACCAAACCATTCATTCATATGAGGCAAAGTTGGGTGAAGTGTCTTGCCCAAGGACACACCAACAGCAACTGGGAGGAGGAGGAGGAATCGAACCACCGACCCTTCTGTTGGTAGACGGCTGCTCTACCACTGAACGACTGTGGTCATGAGTCTGTGATTGCTTTCTGTGTTCTGTATGTAACTCAGTGTGTGCCACAGCCAGGCGGTGATTGGAGGAGCTGTCCGGTTCCAGTCCCTGATTGGTTGCAGCTGAGGATTGCACCTCATATATATGGAGCCAAGATGGTGGACACTGGCGGGCAGTGGGATTCCTCATCTCCCTCCTCTCCCTCCTCTCCCTCCTCTCCCGACCAGCCACCTGGTTGTTTGTTTGCCTGATCCTTTGTGTTAGTTTCTGTTGAGTGGTAGCGGTGGACTGCCAGTTTGGTTAACATCAGTTTCCTCCTGTTTATTTAGTTAGGGAGGTAGGTTGTTGTCATTTGTTTCCTCTGAGTTGTTAGGTTGTTTGTTTACGTTCTAGATATGATTCTTTGGTTTGTCATTTTGGCCTTAGTCCACCCTGAAGTCTGACTTTGTTATATTATCTCATTATTGTAAATAGATACACATCCTTTACCTTCTCGTGCTATGTCTCAGGGAGTGTTCGGCCCCTAACTGGGGTGTAACACTATAGAAAAACTCTGTTATTTATATAATACCAACAATTTCAACTACTCATATTAAACATTTTAGACCCAGAACTTTTAATTATTTGGGTAAAATGTGAAATATATATTTGGGTAAAGGTAGCAATACTTCACATTCAGCGTATCCCTGTTGTTGAAGCAGTTAGTCAAGTAATTATCTAACTCATGGACATTTTAGTTTTTATTGATCAATCAATGGTGATTGTCGATAAACACAGCAACAGACTGAGACACAGTTTCCACAGGGAAATTTGTTTCCAGCACAGTGTGCAGTTTGCATCCTTTTATTAAGACAAAAAAAATGTTGCAAATGTTAATTTGTTTTCCCCCTTTTTTTAACATGATTATAAAACAAACAAAAGAGAAAAACCCTTTCAGTTGTCTGACTTTTTCCTCACCAATCTCGGCACAACTGCTATAATAAACTTTTTGTTGCTACTTTCAACATTTCATCGACTGAATTTATCAAATCTTTGCTTCATGATGATTTCGAATATGTTGTGAAATTAATTCCCTGAGGGACCACGAACAAAACAATGGAGAGAGACTGCAGCCCTCACCCTGATGCTCTCCCCTTTTCTGCTCCGTCTTATCGCTCTCCCACTCTGATCCTTGTCTCCAGTTGTTGCCATAGTGACACACGAGTCCCACGAGACGATGCCAGTTAGCAGTAAATTGACTCTCAACACACGCAGACTCAGACACACACCTCTGAACGCACACACAAAGTAAAGCACATGAACCAGCCTCCTTACGATACAGATTTGTTCCACCTTGAATTAGAGACTCCTCACATACAGTTCATACAGTATGTAGCATATATCTCATGTATTTATACTGATTGCTTCTTGATGCTGTAGTTTTACCTGTGTGAGCGTCGATCACTGTGACTGGTCCTGTGATCTTTTCCTCAGACCTTGAGATCCTCCACACTCCTGGAAGAACAACTTTCATTACAAGACATGACAAACTGACCTTCATCAACCAGTGGTTAAAATGAGTTTTTAACTTCTTTGTTCAGACATAGTGAAGAATAAATGTGTTGGTTTTCAGCTGTCGCCTTCTTCAGAGGCCTCTCTGAAGTCACCAGGTTTGAATACTACATGGAGCACAAGTTTATTTCCAAAAATGGGCAGACTCCATTAAAAAAAATAAATAAATGGGATGTTCTGTTCTGAAAAATAGAAAAGTTGTTTTTGTTTTGTTTTTCACATTATTATAAGTTAATATACTGTATATACTGTATCACTGGGGGCTTGTACTGTCATATACATTACATACGCAAAAGTAATTTGTGTTAAGTGAATCACCTTAGTGAACTCTGTGTGTGTGTGTGTGTGTGTGTGTGGTTTATCTGCCTCTGTTACACTGTGCAGCTTTGTCATTTTTTTGGTCGTCCGGGCGGATGAGCGGAGCGCCATGCTGCTGGAACGAGCAGATGTTTTGAGGTCACCGCTTCCCGATCCGCC
>OOFC01046776.1:0-15172 GCA_900323345.1 Pseudochromis fuscus
CAGGGTGGTGGACTGCGGGGCTGCACCCGGAGCCTGGAGCCAGGTGGCTGTCCACAGGGTCAACTCAGCTGGGACAGGTGAGAGGACAGGAGAGGGACAGGGGATAGGATCATTGAGAGGACAGGAGAGAGGACAGGAGAGAGGACAGGAGAGGGACAGGTGAGAAGACAGGAGAGAGGACAGGTAAGAGGACAGGTGAGAGGAGAGAGGACAGATGAGGGGACAGGTGAGAGGACAGGTGAAAAGACAGGAGAGAGGACAGGTGAGAAGACAGGAGAGAGGACAGGGAAGAGGACAGGAGAGAGGACAGGGTGAGAGGACAGGTGAGAGGACAGGTGAGAGGAGAGAGGACAGATGAGGGGACAAGTGAGAGGACAAATGAGAAGACAGGAGAGAGGACAGGTAAGAGGACAGGTGAGAGGAGAGAGGACAGATGAGGGGACAGGTGAGAGGACAGGTGAGGGGACAGGAGAGAGGATCAGTGAGAGGACAGGTGAGAGGAGAGAGGACAGATGAGGGGACAGGTGAGAGGACAGATGAGGGGACAGGTGAGAGGACAGGTGAGAGGAGAGAGGACAGATGAGGGGACAGGTGAGAGGACAGGTGAGAGGACAGGTGAGAGGACAGGTGAGAGGACAGGTGAGAGGACAGGTGAGAGGAGAGAGGACAGATGAGGGGACAAGTGAGGGGACAGGTAAGAGGACAGGTGAGAGGACAGGTGAGAGGACAGGTGAGAGGACAGGTGAGAGGAGAGAGGACAGATGAGGGGACAAGTGAGAGGACAGATGAGGGGACAGGTGAGAGGACAGGTGAGAGGACAGGAGAGAGAACAGGTAAGAGGACAGCTGAGAGGACAGGTGAGAGGAGAGAGGACAGATGAGGGGACAAGTGAGGGGACAGGAGAGAGGACAGTGAGAGGACAGGTGAGAGGAGAGAGGACAGATGAGGGGACAGGTGAGAGGACAGGTGAGAGGACAGGAGAGAGGACAGGTAAGAGGACAGGTGAGAGGACAGGTGAGAGGAGAGAGGACAGATGAGGGGACAAGTGAGAGGACAGGAGAGAGGACAGGAGAGGGGATCAGTGAGAGGACAGGTGAGATGATTGGTGAGAGAACAGGAGAGAGGACACTAAGAGGACAGATGAGAGGACAGGAGAGATCATTTGACCGTTTGATAAAGAACAAAGAGATGATCAGTGACAGAGGTTGTGTCCATCAGTAAGTCACTGATGTTGTGGTTGAATGAGTGAGGTGTGAAGATTTTCAGGATTTCTTGGTTCCAGGTTTGCATCTTATTTTACTTTCTGTTCAATCATCCAGAAGTGGTCATCTCTTCAATCTCCTCCATGTTATTATGGGATGTTTCTCCTGCTACAGTCTCTGTGGAGGTAACAAACTAATGTTCAGACATCAGGAGCTTGTAAACTAAGTGTCCATCTGTCCTGTGGTCCTAGCTCCAGAGTTACCTCGGGGTACGGTTGTTGGCATCGATCTGCTGGACGTACCTCCTCTGGACGGTGCCCACTTCTTGTCCAGTCATGATGTAACCGACCCCGTCACACACGCCAAGCTGCTGGAGCTGCTCCCCGGCGGCCAGGCTCATGTCATCCTGAGCGACATGGCGCCCAACGCCAGCGGTTTCAGGGAGATGGACCACGAGAAACTCATCGCCATGTGTTTGTCCTTGATAGACTTGGCCGAGAAGGTGTTGCAGCCCCGAGGTTCTCTGCTGTGTAAATACTGGGACGGGAGCCTCACTCACAAACTCCAGGACAAACTGTCGAGTGTGTTCAGCAGCGTTCGGACTATAAAGCCGGCGGCCAGCAGGAAGGACTCGGCTGAGAGATATTTCCTCGCTAGAATGTTCAGAAAGCAGTGAAGTGATGGTCTCTCTCTTTTAGTTTCCTCATGCACTGAAGTGAACAGTGTCTGAACATGAGGAAGAGCCTCACTTGATGTTTTCCAGAAGGTGGCACTGTTGAGGCGTGGGTGAGGCTCGCTGCTGCAGGCGCCGACACACATTAAACACCGGGATGGTGATTTTCATCCGTGCAAACTTAGCACAGCAGTGAAAGAGTAATATGTAAACCTTTGCAGGAGTCAGTGTGAGATTCCTCAAGAGCCCGATGCTGGGTTTCAGCTGAAGTTATTGTTTGCCCCGAGTGTTTGTTCTGCACACTCAGTTTGGTATTTGCTTTGTTGCAGAAAGTCATTTACCAGTGGTGCTTATGCTAATAATTTGCACTGGCAGCCATGTAGAAATATGTAATCATTCTCTCTTTGAGAGCTTATGAAGGGAGAAATGAATGCATAAGAGTCACATACAGTATGACTAATGGGAGGTGGGATGATGCTGAAGCTTGGCACGTACGCAAGTGTTGTTGGGCTCTGCTCTCTGACAGTGCAAACATGTCCATTTCCTGGGAAAATATTTTGAACACAGCAGACAGATTTTATTTTCTTCCACCAGTCTTCAGTGAACCCTTCAGCAGAATACTATTTATTTGCTATTATTAAGTTTTGGGCTTTTTATGCAGATCTGGTCCTGGTCAGACCAGGATCTGAGTTTACAACCACTAATTGAATAAAATGACATTTTATCAACATGTGTTCCTCCTACATCAGTTTTTACAAATACATTTTATATATTTTTTGGAGAATCTTCTGCTTTTATTTTGGTGAAGACAGAGGATGATGAAGGTCTCCAGCTGGACGTGTAGCAGGGATGTTGCTGTTGATGGTTGGCACCTTCACCCTGAGGCCTGCAGGCTCTGTGTGTACAAATCACTAACAACAGTCCAAATGCAGCCGTGTGCAGAGATGCAAAGTGGGAGGACTGGTTCCAGGTGCCTTTACTTTGGAAAGAAACATCTCCTTTCATTTCCCACCCAGATGCAGCTGTAACACTCCTGCAGCTTGGTCCAGGTTTCTTCTCCTAGAATAATATCAAACACCTGCTTCAGAAACACAGATATTTAAAAATCACATGCAGAATCAGTTTCCTTTAAATTCTGTTGTGGGTGATTTCTGCAACTTTTTGTCTCAACTTGAGGCATCTTCAATGTGTGAACAAAAGTATCTGCAGTTTGAACCTGTTCACTTATATTCCCAGTGAACTAAACCATCAGCTCCCAGTGTTTAAGATCTAAGACTGTTTATAGACATAGACGAAGCATCAGGCTCAGAAGTGAGGACAGTCAGGAGTCAGTTGGAGCAGCACCTGGTGGCCATCAGGAGTACTGCACTTTTTTTGCACTTGCATTGGCAAGTGCAAAAAAAGTGCCACTAGGTGGTGCTCCACCAGGTGCTGCTCCAACTGACTTCAACTCAAAAATCCTGAAATATTCAGTCATTACATTTTCTCTGATGTCATTCTGATGTCATCAGATAAAGTCAACTCTTCTCAGAGATCTGGGGGGAGGAGTTAGGGGCGGGGCTAGTCTGATTGACAGGTGGTCCATCTGAAAATCACTTCATCACTAAGAAGATGATAGGCTGAGAGGAGGGGAGGAGTTAGGGGCGGGGTTATCTTTCCATATATATTGAACAGTGACCTCAAATTCAAGGGTGAGACCTGCCTCCTGACTCCTCCCTACATATCCAAATATGGTCACTTCCTGCTCCATATATGATACGATACAAAGAAATGTCTGTAGATTACAACTGATGATACATGACGGCTGGTTTTATTGATGCTGTTGCTTGGTAATAATCTTTTCAGAGGAAGTCAAAGAACTGATACATTTTAAAAATATTTATGGAAATGAAAAAGCAGTTCAACACGTAGCACAAATATGTAAATAATGTTTTTACATTTTACAGCTGAATACACGATTCTCCGTCTGAAAACAGCCTCCTTCAAATAACTGGTAAGTCATCGTCGTTACTCAAATCAAATTACTCCTGAATTGATTTTTAAAAGTCTGATAGTTCCTCAACAGGAAAATGAAAAGTCTAATCAGGCCCAAATTTGCATGTATGCCACAGAGGAGGAGATGGCTCACATGAATAAATTAATAAGGCTGCTATTTGGCCTTTGTGTCTCGGGAGTGATGAGTAATACAGTATGAACTGAAACATTCATGCCTCTCGGTACAATTAAGTGCGTGGACGGGGACTGACCTCTAAAGATGATTGTTTGGATTGAAGGGAGCAGCTCGGCCTGTTGATGAAGCTGATGGTGAAAGATGTGAACAGATGACCAATTTTACTTCTCATTACTTGTTGATGATTCAGCCCTTTGCTATTTAGATTCAAATTATTCCAAAATGACTGTGGGATTTATGTAAATTCCATCGGAGCCGAGCGATCGGCTCAGGATGGATGATGATTCATTCACAGGTTAATTCATTCTTCTCCGGCCAGCTGCAGGTTCACATGTAAATATTAGCAAATTAAGAGGAAAACAGTTGGAGAGCCACACATTTACAATTCAGACGCTGAGATGCTGTAATCACGTCTATCATCTGCTGACTGAAAACCAGTTGGAAAGGCTTGGATTTGTTTTTGGAGGATGGATATCAGCTGATATCCCTCATACAGCAGCATTAAACACACACAAACCTCAAACATCAGGAAGTTCCTCTGTTTTCTGGTGTATGAAATTATGAGGAAGAAGATGAGTATAATTATCTGCCACTTAGTGTCACCTTAATCAAGTATTACCTGCAAATGTCTGTGCATCAACACAGTCTGGGGGAAGTTGTTATGAATGAGGCTGTATTCACATGAGTGAATTCTTAATAGATGCTTCAGCTGCCATGTTTTTTGCTCTGGTGTCGAAGGCCCACATGCAATTAGACAAAACTCTTGAATGGATGTGTTTAAACCTGCAGTCAGCTGGACATCAGTGAAACTCTGACAGGATGTTTGCTGCTTGAATTTTGCTCAGTCCCAGCAACAAACACAAACATTGTCTCTAATATGAACACAGTGCAAGTCTCAAATTGACAGGAAATTAAAGAAATGCTAATATCATTTCTAACCACGGTGCCGTTCACTCCCTCGGCCGACCTGAGTTTCCAGGATGAATTGCTGGTCTGACAACATTCATCACGGGCGAGCTGGTCCCTGAACGTTAGCAGACTGAGCCACACACACCTTCACTGACACAACGTAATGAGAACTATTATGATGATAATTTCAGACTCACACAGATGAATCTGAAATCTCAGCTCTGTATGACGACTGCTGCTGTTTTTTTATTGGCACCACTTCCAGTTGATGATGCAGCCGGTTACATATGGACCCTGTTGGACGGTGACCACAGCAGAGGACAGTGGGACAGTCCTGTGGTCCTCTGCTCTGCAACAGGACACATGTCGGTGAATAACAAAACTGTCTCCTCTTGATCTTTGCAGAAAAATGTCAGGAGTGTTTCTGTGAACAGGGCGAACGCTGCTCGAGGTACGAGGGTCAGAACGACTCAGGAAACAAATCAGAGAGTCACCAGAGCAGCAGAGGACAGGTTCCCTTCACCGGCTCCATCGGACGTCCTCCAATCTTCTGACATTTACAGGAAGCAACAGAAACAAATAACTTCATGTGACCAGTTTTATTGCCCTGTCGATGTCCTTCACATCATTTATCTGACTTGTGCTTTTTGAGATTTTACATTTTTAAACCGTGATGATGTACCAGAGAATCACAGTTTGTTTTTATTTTACTCCGTGTCCAAACTCAGCTGCTGTCTCCTCTCCTCACACTGCAGCACGTCCTCTAATGAAACATTTGGCCCAAAATGAAAACCTCCATTTAAGAAAGTCTTTAAACCCACTGGAGCTCATTAGTAATAATGCTTCATTATTACCACCAGGCTTCCTTTGAAGACTGCAGACCACTTATCAGCCTCTGCAAACACTTAAAACATCTCAAATCTGACGTTTCCTACACATCAGCTAATGATCTAATTTATAGATTGTGATGTTTTCTTGTGAAGCTTTTTCCCCTCAAATCTAATCACTGCAACATTTTACATTTTGACAATGAAAGGACTGAGAAAACTAAAAATCCAGGAAGAAGCTGTTGAAATAAGAAGCAAAACGTGTGATTAGACTGAATTTGATCTTCATTCTGTCTGAGTCTGGTCTTTATGCAGAGATGTATGTGAGGCCTCAGCATCAGACATCACAGTGGACGCAGGTTTGTTGTGGACGACCTCTGCACCTCAGCACCTCTGTGGATTGTTTCTTCAGCACTGATGACATCCCACCTTCCTCTTCTTCATTCATGAAAACTGTTTGTGTTTGGAGGAAGAGCTGCAGCAGTTCACATGAGTAAGATTTTATTTTTTCTGGTCAGAAAACACTGATGTTGAGAAACGAGGTCAGAGATACAATGAATCTCATGCAAACCAAAGCTGTGGTCAGATCTGAAATGGAGACGTAGTGATCACAAGGTCAGTGTCCTCAGCCCCCGCGGCTGCAGCGACTCCCCGGCGCTCTGCTGATGTTGAACTGCACAAATAAACTTCACTCGATTTGACAGCGCTGCAGAAATGTTATTTTTGTTGTGCATGTGTGTTGCTGCTGATGGTTCGAGGCCATGTTTCCACTTCCCAGTGTAAGAAACAAATGATTTGTTGTGGCTGCAAAGAGTGAATCATTGTTCAGATTTACAGATGATGTTGTTTCATGTTGTTTCCTTTGCTTTAATGAACTGGTGGTGGTGGGACAGGTGGGAGCTTTCTTTGGGGGATCACGGGGCCAATCTGTTTGCTGCTGGATCGACAAATGAGAAAATGCAGCTGGGACTGGACCAGGCTGGAGACAGATGGTGCAGCAGCCTCCTTCATGACATCTTACTTCATGTAGCCTCCGGCCACATGAACCTATATCTGCTCCCACTTAGGTATAGAAGTTCATTTGCATAAAGCGTTTAAATCATTTTAAAAACCCTAAAGATCAACTATGAAATAAATAAACTGCTTTTAATTACTTGTAAACACAGCTCCTCTGAATATATTTTCATTTAATATTGAAAAGTGTTTTTGTTGTTGGGGCAAATTCACACTGGAGCTGCAGATTATGTAAGTCTGTGGCTGTAATTATATAAATTGAGATTGCTCCTGAAATCCAAGACTTTGAAGTAAAATTCACCCACTTAGCATCTCAGGTAATGACTGAACCCCCGCTGGATTACTTAGGAAGTGAGCGGTGAGGCAGGGGAGTCTTTTGGAGTGGGCCGCTCATTAATCTTCCAAAGATGCTGAAGGCAGGAGTTGACATGGTTGTACAGTGGGCGGCCCTCGGGTTGGTGTCGGCGCTGCACCGACAGCCGCTTGTACGACCAGAGGGGCCGTGTTGGGTTTTGTTTTTCTCGCTCCCGATAAAGAAAAGAGCCCGGACGAGCTCCCACAGCGCTCCACTGGTTGTTATGGTCGACTTGTCTCATTCCTGGAAGGTGCAAAACTTCACCTATTGGGGGAGTTGTCATCCTACCAGCAGGAGAGGAAGACGAGACTTTTGGCGAGGCGTCTAACGTCGTCTCAGTGTGGAGAGCAGCAGGAGGTTGATGAATGTGGAAGGAAAAACACGTCCTCATTGTTATGCAAGAGGACTGAATTATAGCTGTTATAGGTGCCGTGTCTGCTCCATTCAAGCTGCGATTTTAAATATTCATCCACTCTGCACAGATCTTGTGTTAACTTGAAGGACTGTTCAGTTGGAGGATGCTGTGGATTATTATCATCAACATACAGTGAGCCATCACAACAAACATTACATCACTCATCCACTGATATCTGCAGAGGAGAAGCTTTAATCCTGTCTATTATTTATTGACACAACTATTTCATGCATTGCTCTCTGCTGTGGTGCAAAGTGAAAATCAATCCAGTGTTTGTCTCCGGGGGAAACAGTCAGCTGGGATTTGAGGAGATTTTCTGTATGTGTTCAGCGGCTGCTCGGGGATGTTTCTTGTTTTGCCTTATCGCCACAGGAACTTGTAAAAAGGCTTTGAAGTGAACTATATATAAGAATGTGCTTATGAGATGCTCGTCACAATTATGCTGTATAGTGTTGCTGTAAAAACAACAACACAGGGAAGATGCTGGGGATTAGTTTACCTTGTACTTTACAGCTTTTGAAGTGAACAGAAGATCCAACGTTCAGACACAAGCGGCAGGAAAACGAGCAAAGGATGAAGTGGACTGGAAGATGGATGTGTGTGGCAGCCGGGGCTGAGGCGGGTTGTTGGTCAGGAGGCGGGAGAGGTGAGGGGCGGCCTGATGAGACAACCAGCAGCAGCTGAGTCCCATTAACTCTCTATATATGTCCCCGTCCTTCTGCACAGCTACAACCTATTCCCACTGCCTCGCCATATGGTGGCTTCATCTTTTGCTCTACAGGCTTTATTTTATGAAAATAATCTTTTGCTGCTGTACTCGTCTTTTCATTTCTTTTCAGGTGCAGAGAGCCTCAGCAGGAGACGCTTTGAAAACTTCTCCAGTGCGGCAGGACTCGCCTCCCCCTGCAGGAAGAGCAGCTCCTTTGTTTCCCATTTCATTGTTCACATTTTCTGCCTTTTTTTCCATCCTGCTGGTAAATGAACGAACATCTCTTGCTTTGGCCTTTTGGTTTCTGGAAATAAAAAAGGAAATACAGAGCAAAAGTCCAGCAACAAGGAAACATAGTGGGTGAAAAACAACCCTGGTATTTGGGGCTTGTTGCTGTGCCTCTGGTCCCATGGGCATCACTCCAGTCTGACTGGACTTAGCAGAGGTTGCTGAGGCAGCAGGAGGGGAGGAAGAGGAAGCAGAGGTGTTTACTGTCAGGCAGCTAAATGACCAAAGTTGTACAGGATTACTGAGGAGGAGGAGTTGATGTATTAGTTAAAAATGCTGCACCACCTCTGCTCTGATTTGTCACAGGAGCAGGAAGTGACCATATTTGGACATGAGGGGAGGAGTGAGGAGGTGGGTCTGACCCCTGAACTTGAGGACACTGAGGTGCAGGGTTGCTCTCATTGGAGACCAGAGCTGTCCATCAAACTAACCCCGCCCTTAAATCTTCCTCATCTCTCAGCCCAATATCTCCTGTGATGGACCACCTGTCAATCAGACTAGCCCCGCCCCTAACTCCTCCCACCAGATCTCTGAGAAGCAGAGTTGACTTTAGTTGACTTTTGTGGAGATACTTGACTGAATGTTTCGTGATTGAAGATGATGATTGAAGTCAGTTGGAGCAGCACCTGGTGGCTGTTGGTGGTATTACATGTTTTTACAGTTGCCCTACTTCAGGGGTGTCCAATCCTGGTTCTCGAGGGCCACTATCCGGCATGTTTAAGATGTGTCCCTCTTCCAACACCTGATTCAATGACCAGCTCATCATCCAGCTGCAGAAGCCTGGTAACCATCCTGATCATTGAATCAGGTGTAGGAAGAAGGACACATCTAAAACCTGCAGGATAGCGGCCCTCGAGGACCAGGATTGGACACCACTGCCCTACTTGCCTCAAAATTAGAATCAGAATATTTTATTGATCTTCAAGAGGAAATTGTTTCTATGTCCAGTCTATGACACAGACAAAGACTGAGGTCCATACTGGTTCTGTACAGTATGTGTTACATGCTGATCCTCATAGCAAACTGTTTCTGTAGCTCACAGTGGAAACATCACCAGACTTCCTCATTTGAAAACAGTTGGACGTCCCTCAGACTGTAACTCTGGAAGCTTCTGAGAATTAAACTTAGAAACTTGAAGCTTCTGTCCTTGAAATGTAATCCTTTCTTTTTTTGTTTATCCAAGATTTTCTTGAGGTGTTTCACCACCACCCACAGTCTGTTTTAGATTTCCTTCAGCTGTGAGCAGCTCCTTTGTGTGGGAGAATGGTGTCCATCAACTGCAGTTACAAAGTGTCTGGAGTATTTGGTGGGTATAATGTCTGCTTTGAGAGCTCTTTATTCAGTCACCTCTGCAGTCACAGTAATGTGTAGCTTCATTATGGATTTGGGAAACAACTTCCTGTGTAATAGTTTGTGTTGTGTTTTATTTAATGCGTCACACACCTGGAGTCTGGAGCTGCAGGAAACTCATCAGCCCTCCTCCACACTCTATAAAACTGTTTTAGATGTTATCATTACAAACTTTTTGGAGGTTTTAGTGGTGCTTATGCGCTGACATTATTTCTCAGCGCACAGCCAAAGTGATGTCCTGGAGTCTTGTCATCAGTGAGGTTGCTAGGCAACCAGTGGAGAAGCTGCACAGAAGTGTTGGACTGACAAAATGTTGTTTGCCAAGAGATAGTTGCAGCTCGGGAAATCCCTGCGAACCGCAAGTTATTTCTTCCAAATAACTTTCAAATTTGTGAATTAGTCATTTTCAGAGGTGGTTTGTTTTTAGCACAGGCTGAAGGTATCCTCCCATTTTCAGCTGTTGTGCTGATGCTGCAGTCACGTCACAACAGAGTCATCATAACTCTGAGTTTACGAGCTGTAAACAGTCATCATGTCAACATCCAGGGATCAATGTCATTAAAAATGAGCGATACAAGTTGGTGCACAGTGTTTGTAATGAATCACATGACCAGCTCTCTAATCACGCTCTGTCTTCAGCTGCTCTGTGAAGTGAATGTTCACAGGTCATTAACATGTGTTCAATCACACGGCATAAGTCAGGCTAATGGTTTCCAGCACCGGCCTCACCACACGAGACGCCTCATCTTCCTCAGACATAAAATGCATCAACAGATATGGTTGAATATTCAAAAGCTCTTCATTGCTGCTGTAGCTATAGCAGAGTAGATGCACACACAGTCTACATCACACGTCACTTAGCAGTAATGATTTAATGCAGAGCAGGGAGTCAGCTGCACTTACCATAAAGAGACACATTCACAGTTGAAGGAATATTCAGATTTGTGATGCTTACAAAGGATGATGCTGTCTCTCCATCAGCTGCATCCTCTTTATGTGACTTTCTGTGTCTTCTTATGTGACTGTGTAGCCAGCGTTTATCACATGGTGTGATGGAAAATGATGCTGGATAATTTTCTTGATAAAGTCTTAAACCAAAGCTAATGGGACCTAATGGTGAAAAATCACCATTGTCAAGGCAGCCAGAAAGATGTGATCTTTCATCAGCACAATAAAAGTATAGGTCAGTCTGTCCTTGTCTTGTGCTCCATCCCTCTGCCCTCCAGATAAACTGAGACTCTCACCAGCGCAGCAGTGAAACGTGCAGCACCTGCAGGAGGCATGTGCATCAGAATTAGCTCATATGTGGCTGTTTTTAGAGATATCTGCTCATGTGCACGTATATAATTAGTATTTTATTAATGCAAATGATTCCATGTATAGTTTCCAGTTGGCTTTTGATGTTGTTACTCTTGTCACAGCGTGTTGATTCCTTTGTTTTATGTAATATAACTGCAGATTTCATTCTCTCAAAAATAGATTTCCACCTCAGAATAAACTCAGTTCTATGAATATAAATAAAACCTAAAACAGCAAGTGTGAAATCTTCAGCTTTCATCGTCGGACACCTCGACAGAAGCAGGAGAGTCATAATGCTCCATCGCAGAGTCCGATCACTCTTTATTATCCTGGTTTCTAACTTGAAGTGTGACCACAAATGATTCTCACCACTTTGACTACGAGCTGGGTTGATCCAAGTCTCTTATATCCTGGAGAAAATGTTCACAGTTGTACTTGAGACATGATGAAAAACCCCGAGATACAATTTCCTGTTCCTGTATTTGGTTAGTGTGTGCAGCAGGTGGAGGGACCTATCGCTCACTCACTGCTCACGCTTTAGTGTATATCCTGCTTTTTAAGAGGGATCTGATTAATTATTCATATCAGTGGTCTGCTGTGACACTGTGGTCATTACATGTGATGCATCCGAATTCCTGAATTATATTCATAATTAATTTCTTAGTCCAGCGTCTCCTCCATAGATATGATACAATGAATATTAAATATATCTGTATAATTTAAACATATCGCTGCTGCTGGATGGAAATATTTTTTCTTTTATGCAAATGGCACAGCTCCAGGCACGGCAGCGTCCATCTGTCGGCTTTGGTTTCAACAGCAAACTATGAAACAGAAAAGTTGTACAACAGGAAATCAGAAAAACTGGACCTTTGGTTTGTCTCCTCTCAGCTCGCTGCTTAAATACTTTTATTTACAGTCAAATGTTCAGTCAATACATTCTCCACAAGTGGTTCTGATGTCATGAGATGAAGTCTTCCTCTCAGGGATCTGCTGGACCAGGGGCCTGCAAGTCCTGGTCCTAGAGCAGGGGTTTCAAACTCATGGAGGCCGAGGCCCTGCAGGTTTTCTTTCCAGCTGGTCACTGAAGCAGGTGATGTTAATGATCAGCACCTCCTTCAGTTTGAGGGAAGCAGCTCATCAGTGAGATCAGCTGCTGGAAAGAAAACCTGCAGGGTCTCGGCCTCCATGGCATGAGTTTGAAACCCCTGCTCTCCCGGGGTCTCCAATCCTGGTCCTGGAGAGACGCAATCCTGCAGGTTTTAGATGTTTCCCTTTTCCAACACCTGATTCAATGATCAGGATGGTTATCAGGTTTCTGCAGCTGGATGATGAGCTGATCATTTCAATCAGGTGTTGCAAGAGGGAAACATCTAGAACCAGCAGGATAGTCCTCAAGGACCAGGATTGGACACCCCTGATCTAAAACCTGCAGGATAGTGGCCCCTCAAGGACCAGGATTGGACACCCCTGATCTAACACCTGCAGGATAGTGGCCCCTCGAAGACCAGGATTGAGCACCCCTGATCTAAAACCTGCAGGATAGGGGCTCTGAGGACCAGGATTGAGCACCCCTGATCTAAAACCTGCAGGATAGGGGCTCTGAGGACCAGGATTGAGCACCCCTGATCTAAAACCTGCAGGATAGCGTCCCCTCCAGGACCAGGACTGGACACCCCTGCTTTAGACTGAGAGAAGAGGAGTGTTTCAGGGCGTGGCTCGTTTGATTGACAGCTCTAGTCTCCAATGAGACGAATGCTGAACTCCAGACTCATCCTCATTGGACAGTGTCCTCAGGTTCAAGGGTCAGACCCGCCTCCGACTCCTCCCTTCATTTGGATTTACCAACATAGCCACGTTCAATCTCCTGCCTTCAAAATGCAAATCCACAAACCAGCAGGTCGTTCATCAGCATCTGTGCCTTTTAACATTTATAGAAAACAGAAAATAAAAGAATTTCAATCATCCACCAACAGTCAGTTAAAGGTTTCTCCACAGGACACAAGTATTTCTGGTCACTTTGCTGCTGCACTTGTTTGTGAGCAGCTGAAACAGCGGCGCAGCACTTCTTTGAAATCATGTTTGTGTTAAATCGACTGTGTCACTACAAAAAGTCTTCGGTTGGAGTTGGACTGGAACAATTTGCTGCTTTTCTCACCAGGAGAGGAAATCTGAGTGTGAATTAATGAAAACAAAAAAGACTAATGAAGCAAACACTCTGACCTCTGCAGAGACAGGGTGTTTGTGCGACTGGATAAATGATCAGTGCAGGTTTATTGTCAGTTGATGACTCGCTGCTGGAAACCACAGCACTGGTGTTTAGGAGACTGTGGAAAAGTTTCCTCCATTTCCATAATGTCCTGCGTGGATTCATTTATTTTGATATTCACATATATGCATTTTAAAAATCCTCAGACTTGAAAGTAAAAACACATGAAAGTTGTTGCTGGAAGAAAAATGATTGTTTTCATGCAGAAGTGAGCGTTTCCTCTCCGGCTGCATCCGTCCTCCACATTTCCTGCTCCTGACAATCACTGTCAGTGCAGCAGCTCCAGCGTCCTCCTGAGAGTTGTGGCTGTGTTGTTGCAGTGCTCCACCATCACACAGAAGAAGCAGATCATTACCGAGCGAGGTCAGTCTCAAAGTCTCGGGAATAACACGTCTCAATTGTGAATGAGGGCGGACTTTCTTTTTAATGAAGAGAACTTGTCAAAGTAATTGTTCTGCTTTGTTTCTCCTCTTTTCACAGTGACACGTGGTTCATCAGCCCACCACAAAGACCAAAAACTGGAGGTCCCAACACGGCTGCCTGGAGATAAGAAGAGGAGTGCAACAATGAAGCTTTGAACTGGATGATACAAAAAGTAACTGATCCTGAAATATGAATGTGACAGCAGAGAGGCATAAAGCTGATGATAATGGATATTAATGCCATATGCCTGACACTGCTGTTTTTACAGTTTATAGAGGACATGTGGAATTTATCACATCATCTAGAATCAGTGCGGCGCTGCAATAAATGATTATGTTTCCACTGCTAAAAATACAAGTGAGGATCATGTGACTGTTTAACAAACAGAGAGCTGCATTGATTGAAGCTGAGACTGAAACAAGCCCGTGAGAGTAGATCCGAATGAAGTGAGTTAATCAAAGGAGCAAGTTGTAGACAGAAGGTCCATAGTATTGATGTTCCATAAATAAGAAGCATATATTTTACCTGCTGACAGCTGTTTCACATCAGAGCATTATTACAGCTGGAAAACAGAGCTGCTGATGCTGCTGCTGCATCTCTGCTGATGCTGATGCATCTCTGCTGATGCTGTTACTGCTGCTGATGCTGCTGCATCTCTGCTGCTGCTGCTGTTACTGCTGCTGCTGCTGTTACTGCTGCTGCATCTCTGCTGATGCTGATACTACTGCTGCTGCTGTTACTGCTGCTGATGCTGTTACTGCTGCTGCATCTCTGCTGATGCTGATACTACTGCTGCTGCTGATGCTGTTACTGTTACTGCTGCTGCTGCTGCATCTCTGCTGATGCTGATGCATCTCTGCTGATGCTGTTACTGCTGCTGATGCTGCTGCATCTCTGCTGCTGCTGCTGTTTCTGCTGCTGCTGTTACTGCTGCTGATGCTGTTACTGCTGCTGCATCTCTGCTGATGCTGATACTACTGCTGCTGCTGATGCTGTTACTGTTACTGCTGCTGCTGCTGCATCTCTGCTGATGCTGATACTACTGCTGCTGCTGATGCTGTTACTGCTGCTGATGCTGCTGCTGCATCTCTGCTGATGCTGATACTACTGCTGCTGCTGATGCTGCTGCATCTCTGCTGCTGCTGCTGTTACTGTTACTGCATCTCTGCTGCTGCTGCTGCTGCTGCATCTCTGATGCTGCTGCATCTCTGCTGCTGCTGGATTCTGCTCTACTGTGATGTAACAATATATCAGTCGGTGTCTGACAGG
>OOFC01046777.1:0-12003 GCA_900323345.1 Pseudochromis fuscus
GGACACACATCGAATCTTGGTCACTTTCCACATGGAGAAGGGTCACCTGGAGAGAAAGGAGGAAAAAAATCTGACTGGTATATCTGAAAAATAAAGTTATTCCTCTTGCATTAAACTGTTCAAAACTATTGATAGATAGATATCTTTATTGTCCCCGAGGGGCAATTTGTGGCTCAGCCAGCAAAACAAAGGACAGACAAACAACAGTCCACGATACAAAAAGATAAAATAACAACAACAGTAACACTAATAAATTAAAATGCAACAAAATAACAGAATAACAGATAGATGTTAAAGTGACCACAGTGCAGTGCCCTCTGCCTAAAACCAGCTAAAAGAAGTAACATAAGACCAAAAGAGCTAAAAGGCATAAAATTGATAAAAACCAACTAAATGTTATTTAAAAAGCCGATGGCCACAGGAACCCAGGACTTCTTGTATCTCCCTGTCCTACACTTAGGCACAGAATCTGCATCCAGAAGGAAGCAGTTTAAAATCTGGTGCCAATGGGTGAGTGTGATCTGCTAAAATCTGCTTAGCTTTCCTCAGGGACCTATTCCTATACAAGGGGATGATGTCATCCAGTGAAGTGCCAATGATTTTTGTGCACACCTTCACTATTCCCTGAAGTCTATTGATGGCAGGTTTGAGATGAAGTTACATAAACTGGTGTGTAATATGTTGATTCTAAGTGAAAAGGTCTTACTGTTGTACCTTGTCAGCAGCAGTGTTATCCTCCACTATGGTGGAGACCCTTTGGATGTCAGAGTTGGTGGTGAATATTGTCAGTCCTCCTGACAGAGAGGACAGTGACGAGTAGAGAGAGAAACGATCAGGGGACAACTGTTCCTTACTCCTCCTCTTCCTCTTCCTCATCCTCCTCCGTCTGCTCTCTGTTGTGTAGTTGGGGTCTTCAGTAAGGAGAAATGTCACCTGTGGGTAAATCGGATCAGAACAAAACATGTGAACAAGGACCATTTCTTCCTAATTTGTAAATGAGATGCGCTGCCATGAACTGTCTGAAGTAATTAATGTCATCAGGTGAAACCCCTCGGTCAGATTTAAACGTTTACGGCTCAGTGTGATTAGATTTGTATTCAGATCATCTTTACCATAGACTCTCTTCCTGATTCACAATAAAGGTAATGAAACTTAAACGTACCTTGCTCTGTTTCTCAAGGGCGAGGGCTTTTACTGCATCAAACAAATGGGCGTCTTTAGGGGAAGCATCAGTGAATACAAAGACCTCTGACAGTGGCGGACTGTGAGTGAGTGCCAGCTATGAAAACACAGCAAGAGACTGAGTTAGCTGTTACGTGTATTACTTCTATGAATACTGTATACAGCGCATCAAGGGTTTAACATTACAATCTACCTGAATGGCCGAGAGGCACATCTCTGGTTCGTCTCCCCCTCCCAGGGCTATCAGGTTTTCCATGTGCTTCATAAACAGGTTTGGATCCTCTGTCTCATACACTGGTCCAAAACCTGCAGAATACACAATATAGAAATATTCAAGATTCTGACAACTTTTTTTTAATGATTTGAAACTGAATGTAACCAAACTCAGAGGACTTACAGCCTATTTATAAGAATAGTTGAGTGTTCTGGGAAATACTCTTAATTGTTGATTTTATCACCTTTAGACAGAATCAAGCAAACTGTTTCCTTCTTTATCCAGTTCTACACTGAGCAAAACTAATCAGCTGTAACCTCATAGTTTTTATCAACAAAACACCTCTGCAGACTTCCCATTCCTCAAACTGCTCCACCATGTGGCCAAAAATATGTGGACAGCTGAAAGTCACATTTAAGCAACATCTGAAAGTCTCATTTCAAAACCTTCTGCAATTATATGCTATGATAAGGTGTTGGGAGACCATAAAACTAAAATAACTACAGTTCAAAATGAAACTACTTTAGGATCAGTGATACAAGATCTTACGTAATAGAAAGACAATAAATGGGAGTTTTAAAAAAGCTATCTATCCAGCTCTTCAGGCAGATCTGTCCAGCTCTGTGCTGTCTGTAACTAAGTTGCACCTGGATCATGGAAGGGCACGAGTAGAAAGGTGCCTGGGCTGTTGGCCCGGCTCTGAATGATGGAGTGAGTCCGGAGACGAGCAGCAGTGATCTCTTCAAACATGCTGCCTGTGGTGTCCAGGACAAAGACCAACGCAGGCACCTGCTTCACACTGAAGAGCCTGTCCAGGGAGGTTTGCAAAGATATGAGGACAAACACTCAACACCTCAGGCAATTGTAACAGTGGCCAAAGATTACCTGAGGAAGTTTTTGTGTCCTACAATGTCCCTGAGGTCTCTCAGGACACTCAAGGTGGCCTCAGCAGCCAGAGTAGCAGCTTCCACATGGAGGTAATGGTGAGGTGAGAAGAGAGATGATGTGCTGTCCTTGTTAATGCCCCCTTTGGCCCCGATATGCCGGCTGCTGTCCAGAATACCACCATGACTACATTTTCCTGAATAAGAAATACTGTCTTTAAAGTTTTGTGAACTAAATTAAAGTTGAAAAAGAGTTGAAAACATTATAGATGAAGACACTTTTCACTGATTTCTAATTATGCTTTTTGTTGTGCTGACATACCCAGAGGTTTTTGAGGGAAAGTGCCGAAGTAGCCAGTGGTGAGCAGCTGGTGGTCTGTCTTTGTCATTTCTGGAAGGAGGTTGTTTCGGCAGGTGTTACTGAAACACTCCATACAGGTAGGAGTGTCTTCTGTGGACAGAAAGAAGGGGAGCTTAGCTGAAAGCTCTTCATTTTTTTCATGACAAAGTTTCCAGTATGAGGTTTTGGTACAGTACTGTATACTGCAGACATATCTCAAGCAATTTCAAAAACGATTAATTACACGCCTATACCCTTTGATTTCAACTGTGTTTTACAAAGATCTGTGAGTTGATTTTCTCCAAATCCCTTTCAGTTTCAATATCAAATATTATGATACTGTGAGGTACCAGATTCTACTCTAATTTACACCATAGCAGGTAAATAATATACTGTTGCTATTGGGTCTCAGTGACATTGACCTATAGAAATAAAGGTTTAATTTTATCAGTTGCTATGTCACAAATTAAAGGTCAAAGAACTAACACTGTATGAACACTGATTCCTATACTGTTCAACAATGTGATGAACAGCATAAGCATTAGCATGAGCATTATGCATTTGGTTGTTTTTGTCATAAACACATACTGACATAATGATACCTAAGCTTTTGCATTAAAAAAAATTTCCAATCTGAAACTGAAATTAATTTACGTCTGGATTTGCTGTGTAACTATTTACATTAAAACTAATACCATTCCAGTATTTAAGTTTTCAGACCATGCCATGCCTAGTTGTTGTGAGTTTCCACTATTTAGTTTCCAGCGGATACACCCAGTTAGTTTTAGCCTTAAGTAATCCTGCCTTTGCTCTTGTGTGTATGTTTTCGTGTCCACATGCCTGCTGCCATGAACTTAGGAGGGACAAATGAATTAGTCAAACAGGTATCTGGAAGAATAACATTGTGGCAAACACACAGGAAAGAATTGACAGTAAATCAAGAAGTTGGATTTTTCACACCACTTGTACTTCTAACACCACATGACCCCAAGTAGTGTCTTTATATTAGGTCTTGAACAGAAATCCTTCACACAAACAGTGGCCGAGGGTCATCCAGCACACCAACCATTACACTCACGGTGTCCACATAACTCTAACACAGATTACTGTGATTAATTCACCACACTAACTCTTTCCCAACCATGCAGAAACAAAAGTCACACAACACAGAATAATGAACATAATACTGAAAAACACCAATAGTTAACAGTCCCATGAGCCCTTGCAACAACCCGAACTGTCCAATCAGCGACCGGCTCAGCGATCGCTACAATATAAACCATCAGTGTTTGATTATCTCTGCTGGTCATGACAGTATACCACAATAAATATATTAATAATTGGATTACAACACAATAAAATTACCTGTCAAAAAGATCTGTGAAAGGATAACTGTGGGTTTTAAGAATGACTCCAGTTAACACAAACTAAACATAAATATAAAATGTAACAATTATCTAAACCTGAATCCTCAATAAATAGTTTATTCTTTATACGGATCAGATATGCGACACAATAATAATGCTTTGGCTCCTAGATTAAGGATCCCCTTTTTGATGTATATGATTAAATAAGTGTGTAGTGCAAATCACAGATGTGAATTACCTTTAGCCACAGGGATGGCAGGTTCCTCTGGCTGCAGCAGGTGGAGGTAAATGGAGCGCTGGCCCATCTCCACCCAGTTACTGTGGCTGTAGAAGTCCTGGCATAACAGGGTTTTAAAGCAAATAAGCACTAGCAGTTTTTTTGCCAACACAATGTGATTGGATGTAGTGAGGCAGAATGTAACTGTCAGTGCTCGAGTTCATCAAATCCATTCAGGACAAAGTCATAGCTCCCATCAACAATTCATTACAATATTACAGCATACCTGCAAGGAATGAAACAGCTGGCCCAAGCTGTGACGGGCACTTTGGTACTCTTTGGCCCGTATGGAGAGCACAGTCTGAGTCCAAAACTGCCTCAACATCAGCATGGCGCTCTCAACACGCTCTGAATCAAAGTGGTACACAGGGTCAGACCTGGTGGAGCTTAGGAAGTCCATGGCAGCATTGGACCTCACCACGTCTCCTACAGCTCTCCAGAAACCGCGGCCTAGCCTGGTCTAGGAGGGAATTAAATGCATCAATTCTGAGTTCAAATATCACAATGTAGGACAATTTGAAACAGATTTTATTAAACATAATTCTCATTAAACTGGTACACTTCTGTACTGATGGAGTAAATATGTGCAGTTGATATCCTGACTGTAAACATGAGCTCACCCGCTCTTCTGCATGGTTTCCATTGTGTTTTCTGGGGCCCCTGAGAGTCTCCAGGGTGACATTGAGGATGGCCTGCTCTGTAATGTGCTGGTGCGTACGCGAGTCCCAGGACATAGTTAACACTCGAGACCAGAAGTTGGGAAGGAAGCCCGTGCATGGTAAAGCCAGGAGGACAAGGCAAGCAAGAATAAACCAGTGCACCTGCATCACATTTCCCTCCCAGATTCCTCTGCCCTGTGACATTATGTCCTGGAGAAAAGATGAGCAGGTCACATCCTACCTGCATTCAAGAACAGAAAAGTAGGGTTTTTGAAGTCAGTTACAATATAAATTACACTCTTGTAGATGTATTCCTGTACAACACCTACATACATTGTCAATTAATCAATTTCTCATATAGTCTGTAAAAATGTAAACACTGACTCTTCTGTTAGAGAGCCATGTTGAAAATACTGTTTGTTCACACAGTGGGACTTTTAGCTGAACTGAAAAATTTTCACCAAATGACTCCTGTAAGGTTTTATTATTTCCCGCTAACAAACTGAATAGATGTTAATTGACTTGAACCCTATTGTTCAGTAATGCTTTGTGCTAATTTGATCATGTTGTGCCAGTCATCCATGTGTCCTTCTCTGTCATCACCCACTCCTTACCACCACCCCCGATACCTCCGCTCGGATTCTTTTCAGCCTTGTCTGTACAGAGGCTCCTATTGTTCTTTGTCATCTTTATTCAGATACAATACTTTGGGTTTGTTCTCACAGTCTGTGCTTTCACGAGGGAAAAACTGAAACAAAGCATGTGGCCTATAAACAACTGTTCCTTCCACTTTGCCAGCTTCCATTCAGCAAATCAGTTTCATAGGACGAACGCAGTCTCTTAAACTGAGAGCAAAGTGTCTATCTTTCACTTATTCTGCAGGATTGATGCAATATGTGATATCATTTACTATCATTATGAACATTTTATGTTTTTTTTTTTTTAATTCAACAAGCATAACCTGTTAACTTTAACTAACTGCTCATTATCTTTTAATAATATGGCCATTAACAAAACCTTTAGATAATAGCAAACTTAACCACACACCCTGCTTCCTCTGTCATCAGAGTAACAATAAAACTAAAAACATAAAACAAGGCTTCATTTCATGAATTAGTGCATGTTTAGCGCATATAGTTTGTTTAATACCAACTATATAAAAACATTTCCTTAAAGTTAGTTAGCTAGAGTTTAAAAATGTAATAAAACTTTCTCACCTTAGTTCATACTGTATGATTTTTGTTCAGATGGCGCAGCAATCAGCAGAGAAACCACGCAGCAGAGAAAGACCACAAAGTTCATGTGACAGTGTTACACCACAACCTGTCAGTGGAGCAGAGCAGTTACCCAGTATCACTTAGTATCACAGCATTTCTGTCTGTCCTTGAGTTCTTCTCTCTGGTTGGAGTGAAAAATAAAAAAGTAATAACCACGATATGAGTGGAAGAGGCACGTTGTTGAGCTCAGATGAGAGTCTGATTGGCACAGCGTGGTCTTTGGTGCGTTCCTTAGCATGGGGTGCAACACCATGAAGCAGAAGACATCTCGTCATAGCTCCCCTACTGCCTCTCGCCCCTCCTTACCCCCCATTATTGCACGGTGCATTGATTTGCCACAAAAGAGACGCATATATTACCAGCCGGGGTGTTCAACTTAGGCCTTACCCAACCCCCCTTGTCCTCCATCCATCACTCTCTCTTCTCCTTACAAACCAAAAAAAACCCCCAAAAAACGCTTTTCACAACTGCAAACACCACAACTCCTTCCTCTCTCCTTAGTGACCAGGGCATATAATGGCATTGCAAAGAATGGCATGTTGCTAGCCAACGCTATAGATAGCGTTGAACTTCAGTTTGTAGGATTGAATGTAGAAAAAAAGTTTACATTTTAGCTGTAGTTGTAGGGGCTTTTTGATAAATAAAAAGATAATTTTGTTGTTTTGTCTAAAATGGGGTTCACTTCAAATCAATTCCTCAAGTAGGTGAGTGTAAGTGTTTCAGAAAGTGAAAGTAAATCAGGGTGAAACTGAACTTCCCACTACTTTCACATGAAAACATTTAGATATTACATGTAACTTTATACATGTAAGTGTTTTACTGAACCTTGAAGTTTACTGAGACCAGCTGCAGGTGAGATAAATGTTTCCTGGTGATGTGTGGTAAACTAGTTTGTTTCCGTGCTGAAGCTTTGCAGCTGACACAGTTTACCGCATCAGATTTGTGTGTTTCGCATCAACCACATAAACACTACAACATTTGTTCTTAGTATTTTATGAGCTCAGCCAGATATATAGCACGTGTGTATTCATAATTGTGTGTATAAAAATCATATTTAATCATAAGAACTTGCAGAAATTGCTCAATGTAACACTAACAATGAAGGCCCTGATTTGTTTGGTTTACTTATCTAAAGGTTGACAAACAACACTTGACAGATACTAAAATAAAACTTCAGTGTGTAGGCTACTTGTTATTGTTTTTATTCGAGAAAGATTTTATTTACTCTTGGGAAACCCCTGACTGTGCTGGGAACATGGGTTATAAGTATTAACTATGAGTAACTAACTATAAGTAGCAGCCGTCTGTTTAGCTGACACTGTCAACAGTCAGCACTGTCTCATCTTCGGCTACAAACAATCAAAACGCCTCTGTCGACATGAGGAGGAAACCTGTAGGTTTATCACACATGAGCTGTCATCAGAGGAAACCAAAACAGGGGAAACTCAGCCACCTGTGTTGGGGATGCTTGATTTAAGACACAAGGACATCACCGGGGAGGGCGATGTTTTACTCCTTCCTGGTAGTATTCGGAAGTTTTTCATACGATACACAAACATGTGACCATAGACAGAATGTTAAAGTGATGTTGTTATTACCTTGAACTGGGTGATATTGGCCTGACTATATTCTGGTGGATTTAAATCAGTAATATGGGTCATTTTAATGCAGCATTTTGCTATTTTCACCCATCAACTTGTTGTTTTCACCCAGTATTTTGTTGTTTTTATCCAGTATTTTACTTATCCAGTATGTTACGATGAAAACATCTCAACAAATCTACAACATCCAGACTAGAACTCCACTCCACAACAAGTTCTTTCAGAAACTCTGTTCATTCCCATTCTCTGTCAGTAGATGGGGGTGATGTGCAAAGTTGATTTGTGAACGTGTTGATGATGTCACATATCACCCTGCACTGGTCCTGTTCACCACCAGTGAACCTTTGCTGTGCTGCATGCTCCTATTCACTGTCCAAGAGATGACCTGCATCAAACCAGACTGCACAGTAAATTCAGTAAACACTTGAATAAAGTCTGACAAGAGGACAAACTTGAGTGTGACTTCAGTTTAAAGACAGAAATACATGTAAAATATGAAAAGGAAAATACACTAAAACACACCCATCATATGCTTGGATTACAGGTGATTGAAAAAAATATCAAATTTCTGCAGTTTTGCAGCACTTCAGCCTTTTATAAAACTTAAAGTAAAATTGCCAACAATACATCATAGACTTTCATAATTAGGAATCATGTCCTATTATATTACATTATTAGGGTTTTGGGTTTTAGGAGCAGGTTCGTGGGTTTTAAACCCTTTCATCATCAAGAGGATTATTTTTCCTTTCAGGTGGACTTCAAAGAGCTTGTGACACCTGTGACTTTGTAAATGTGTGTTTTCCACAGCAGAATCTATAAAATCATTTTGAGCACTACAGCTGCACTGGTTTAGCTCAGTGGTTACTTCGACCATCAATTCTCTCTGAAGAATTTGCTGATCTCCATCCCTCCGCAGGATCGAACCACGGGCGCTGTCCAGTGCTTTTATTTCCCTCATCTGTCATTTTTCATTGTGAAACTCTTAGAAATCTGTATTTCAAATAGATATTTGTTTCTTTAAAAAATCCAAATAAGACAGTAGCACAGTGTGTAATGGGAGAAAGAATGTGCAGCTGATAATTCATAGAAGAAGATTCATGAAATATGTTGGAAGTCCTTTAATTTTTTTGAATGTAGCCTTTCCAGACACACAGCAGAAGACATATCCTGTGATTTGTTGCATGGTTGACACTGGACACATCACAAATATACAGATGCAAAAAAATAAGAGTAGGTGGTGTAAAGAGTAACAAGCTGTTTTAAGTTTCTGGGATATAATAAATTTGCCATCTGTGTAACAATCCTGAAGGAGAAGCTCGTTAAATGAAAAGCTCAGAGCCCCAGGACATCTTTCTGCACGCTGCAACCCAACAGTGCATTTCCAGCTGCCACACACTCCGTCACACATGATGCTGGAAAAAAAAACAACACAAGTCATCAGATTAGCATCCATACTGATGGACTCAAAAAAGCAGCTGAGTTTATCCAGAAGTTTAACTTCTTGTGCTTATTACCATTCTGAGCACGGAGCCATGACACAGCCTTCATAGCCAGAAGCTCCCACTCTTCCTTCAGATCCCCCTTGAAACCATGAAGCCAGATCAGAGCCAGAACAGTGGCCCACACTTCTTCATCAACCTGATTCATCAAATCAGACAAAACCACATGAAACAGGCAGAACAGATCCAGGAGAGCAAAGTGCTGATTTCTGGTTCAAAGTTTTATAATTTCCCGTGTTTTGATACAAACCATGCTATGAATCTAAAAATAACTTCTACTAATCATTTGTGTTTTTATCTTTGACAGCAACCCACTTTTCCACCAGGCTTGGACTTTTCCACCTCCTCACTGGTCTTTCCCAGTGCAGCAGCCAGAGCTGGATCAAGCAGCCAGCAGCCAGACGCCTTCTGGAGGGAGACCAACTGCAGCAAAGGATCTCTGGGAGGTGGTGCGGGCGTGGGAATTTCGTTGATTTCAGCAGAAAAGTCTGAGGAAAATAAAATCAAGAGTGCAAAGGTTTTTTTTAGGATTTGATACCACTTTATTTGTCAAAAGCAAGCCTGTGGTTACATATTTATGTACTGCTTGTACTTTTTAATTAAGGCAGATAAATAAGGATTGCAATCAACAAAGAATCAGAGGTTCATGTCTAAAGATAGGTATACAACATGGAACAGAAAACTGGACTAATCAAGGTCAGTGTGTCATCAAGCTAAATTTTTGTTTCTTTCATAAAAAAATGCTTTATCAGTTAAGAAAGTGGCCCTCATGTGGTACAGTAAAAACTTGCACATCATATATAAACAGAATTTATGTCATATATGGAAATTTTAAACATCTAGAAGCACTAATACGCAAACTCGCCTTGGAAAAAAAAATCACTACATGTCCGTAAAGTGTGTGCACAAATTAAAGAGAACATACCTTCAAAATTGCCATCCGCATATACTCCGCATTCTGCAACTTTTCAGAAGAAAGGCTTTGTTACCATAGCAACACAATACCAAAAATATTATCATAGAAATTTACAAACTACTCTTGAGAACAAAATCAGTACATATCAAGTGTGTGCAACACTAAAACAAAATAAATACCTTCTAAATTACTTGGCGATGACAAGTCTTCGTCCATATCATACATATCTTGGTAAAGGAAATGCTTTGTTACAATACAGGCAAATCAAAGACACTTTCATAATTCTAATCCAAATCAAATCAGTTCATGTATTGCTCACAAAATTGCACAGAGTCAGTATTGTAAGAAACAGATAATGAGATGAATTATTGTCGAAAAAAAAAATTTGAAAGTGGAAAAAATGTACTTGTCAACTAGTCTTTAAATAAAGAATATAAAGACAAAAAAATCTGCAGGTGGACTGCAGCTGCCACACACATTAAGGTAGTTTTGGAATAACTAATGACTTAGGATGAAATAATCCTCATGTATAATTTCTTTCTTCAGTGGATGTAGAAGTACTCTGTTGGATTTCCATAAAATCAAGAAACCTTTTACTCACCACAAGCTGCCATCCTACAGTAAGCCATAGGCATAGCCATAGGCATACTCATAGGCATAGCCATAGGCATACACGCAGGCATAGCCATAGGCATACACGCAGGCGTAAACCCATAAGCCACTGTAAGTAGAACAACCGGAAATTACATAAATATCATTATTTGGCCATAATTGATAACTGAATTTAGCTCTTGGAAACACAATGCACACTATCAACAATCATTATCATCACCATCATTATCTGTGAACATTCATACATTTGTTCTCAAGTTCTGTTATTCTCAAAACCTTTCCACGTAAAGCATACTGTTATGTGGTCAGACAACATTTCAGTGTGGCCACCACCCTCTTGGTTCACTTTATATCAACACAATCACAAAACCAAAAATCACAATCACATGAAAACCACATGACACGGGTGAAACATAAGGAATCAATACAGCATAGTTCATTTCATCTGATGAAATAATGACACAATGTGTTTCTGGTGTGTCATACTAACCAGATACACTGAGAATACACTGTGGTCTCACAGGTGCAATAAGCACACTGCGGTAGAACTGGACAGGTTTCCTCCCGGTTAGTTTACTCACTGGGTACTGGAATATCTCTGCGCTCCAGGGGTCCTTGAATCTCCTGGCTGCTGGCTTTGTTGACAGCAATGAAGGAAGTGAAGGCACTGCTCACTCCTGATTGGACACTGAGTTCCACCACCTTCTTCTTCACTCCTTCCTCATTCTCTCCGCCATTGTCTCTCCCTTCCACCTCCAGGGAGCGAATCACAGTCCGGGCAGCCAATCTGTGGACTGTTAATCTGCAGACAGGGGAGAAGAAAAGGTCCATAAGGACAGAGAACAACTTTCAATGTAGATAAATCAGAAATTAAATAAACACTGTTCATGCAAGAAAAAAAATGCAGTACTTAGGTGCTGAGATGCTTTGAACTAAATGCTTATATCAGTATGTTAACAGTGATAATGCTGTCACTTTAGGGTGCACACACACACACGTACAAATAAAATAAACTTCATGTTAGACAGTCAGCATCTAATTCTAACACTCGACCAACAGTTTCTTTACCCAGTGTCCTCTGTAGGTGTGAGACTGAAGTGGAGCTGGTTCTGAGACAGATGACCTGCCAGGCTGTACTTCACCGTCACACAGCCCTCTGCTGCCTCTGAACTCTG
>OOFC01046778.1:0-16886 GCA_900323345.1 Pseudochromis fuscus
CTGCTGTCTGAGTGGCTGCCTCCCTTGCGGGGACATCTCTGATTGGACCTCCGGCGGGAGCGGCCGTCTGAGATTAGGAAGGCGTTGATGGCACACGCCTCCGACTCAGGGCCGCTGCCGTCTGACTCCACTGTGGCACTGGAGATGGGGCTGTCCGGATGCTCCATGTCGTGGTCAGAGAACTCCTCCCCACTGCTGCCTCCAGGGGAGTACAGGTGCCCTGAGGGGAGCCCGGTCTGCTCATGCCCCGACTCCTTTGTGCTCTGCAACACCGACGGGATGATGTAATCATGGATGTAGCCTGGGAAAGGAAAAAGATATTTAAGATATTTTCATCCTTGGAATAGATGAATATCTTCATGATCTGAATAACCTCTGATGAAAAGTGCCTTCTTAGCCAATCAATATGAAACCTATACAGGAAGCTATTTGTAAGTGCCAGGTTCAGCAAGCTTTGGCAATGAAATATTAATGAGGCTTTGGTGCACATTTCTGCCCCGATCAATACTGAGTCCAACAAGTGCTATCATAAAAAAAATGTGAAAACACTTTGTGCTGACACTGACAAAAGAGTCACAGAGCAACAGTGCCACCTATCCACTCATCGATCCACCTGTCGGCGCCTCGTAGCGGCGGTGGCGTCTAAATCTCTGACGGAAGGAGGGGGGTGGTGGGAGGGGGAGGGGGTGATCAAAACAGAGCGTCTCAGCAGTGAAATCCCCTCAATCACTAAATCATTTTAATCAGATCATTCCCCATCTGTGGCGTTTTTTGAGAGTGTTCATGAGTATGGTAATGGGGAGACTGAGTGACAGGTGGGGGGCTGCGATTTGCCAAAAAGGGACGGGAGGGTTGGGTGTGTGTGTGTGTGTGTGTGTGTGTGTGTGTTAGGGGGGGGGTGTCTGATCTTGACAGCAGTCAATGGTATACTGCAACTCCCCCCCAAACACACACACACACACAGGAACACAAAGGGAAGCAGACAGCTGGCATCCTAAATCTGGGGGACAAATGATTCAACTCGAACACAAGATCTGTGATGCTGGTGGGAGGGAGAGGGGGTGAATCTGCTCAAAGCACACATTTCTTTGGATATGTCTCAAAGCCAAACACACACACAAACACACACACACACACACACACACACACACGCATACACTCTCCATACTGTTTGCATTGCAGGGTTTGTTCTCACACCCAGCCTCTGTAGCAATCCCACGGATGAAAATCTACTGTCTGCCAGTGCACTGCTCATGTTGCACTTTATTGAATTACCTGCAGCACTCTCTATTTTCCAGTCAATACTCATCACCCCCTCTAAAAACCCCTGTTCCATAACCTCTCCGCTGCTCCACATATGGATTGTGTTGCTGCAATCCTACTCCCTGTGGCTATCTAACATCCTGCAGGATCAGATGGAGAGAGATGGAGAGATGAATGGGGGGGGGTGATAAGAGAGGAGAGACTCAAGGGCAACGGCACCATCTAAGGACAACACAGTCCCATGTGGCTATCTGTTTTCTCCTGAGTTTTTTTCCTCCCACTTTTTACTTCCTGACAGTCGCTTGCATCAGATTTGGAGCCTAATTCCTGTGCATATAGCTCATCATTCATGTACACAATAGTATTAAAGCCAAAGGCTGCTGCTGCTGTGTGATCTGGTTTGAGTATTAAGCTGATTGAGCCAGCGTGACCTGAATACTATTTAGCATCCGCCGAGTTAGAAAACAAAAGTCCTGAGGCATACGGACGGGGGGTGAGTGCTGCCCTGTAGGGGGGTGTTGTGGGGGTTTCCAGGAGCGGTGTTGCAAAAACAACAACACAACTCCTCCTGCATGAATCCCTGTGTGCTGTTTTTGAAATGTGTCTTTTCATTTCAGTTCAGAGCATCTATCCCTCAACACAGACATCAACAGCAGAAATACACACAGCAAAGTTGTAGCCCAAAGAGATGTCAACTCACCGTTTTCAGTCAGACGCACTGCCAAGTTGGTGGTTGACTCAGTGATGGCATGTGTCACAGAGTAGGAGTCATCCCATTGCTGCTGCTGCTGCTGCTGCTGCTGCTGATGGTAGTAGTTGGAAGAAGAGAAATCATGAACCTTCGGCTGCTTCACCAAAAAGGAGCGTGGCATTTTTATTCCCCCGTGATTAAAAAAAAAAAAAACCTGATGCTCTAAAGCCTCATAGAAAATTGTGAATAGACTGATGATTTAAAAAAAACAACAACCACTGAGTCCTAAGGTGGCCTTCTTGAACAGGCCGAACAACTGAAGATTAAAATAAAAATAAATAAAATTTGTCCTGCAAATGGTTTAAAGAAGAGAAAAGAGAAAAGCAGCAAAGAGAAAGAGAAAGCAGAGGACAGTGAGGATGGAGATGAAGACAGAAAGTGGCAAGGAAGAGACAGAGGCAGAGAGAAAGGGAGAGAGAGACAGAGATGGCCGGACTAGCTGAGCTCAGCACTACTGCAGCCGTTTATATGTGGGGCACGAGCCCCAAAGATCAGGTGGTGCTTTGGAAGAGGGAGCTGCTTAGCATTAATCCATCAAACATCCCCGGGGACACACATCAAATTACCACGAGCCGTCTGTGCTTCTCCCCGCACGCACATGCACACACACACACACACACACACACACACACCTCCTCCTCCTCCTCCTCCTCCTCTTCCCACATCCTCCTCCTCCTCCTCCTTTCACCCCTCCGTCTCCCCTCTCCCAGGGAAGGAGAGCAGACAATAGTGGTGCAGAAGCACGTGGGTGACACTACACACAACATCTTGTCCTCCATTGTCTTTCAATGAAGTAGCTAACACAATTTATGCTGCCCCAAACACATACTCCCACCCACCCATCCTGCCACCACCTCTAATATTTCATCATCATCAGCATCATCAGCATCATCCTCCACGCATCCAGCTCATTATTGAAATGTTAAACTGCAGGGATGTGGTCTAACAATAAAAACATGAGTATCTTTTGGGTTGGATGTATTTTTATTTTTTAAAGACATTAAGGTCAGAGTCTCTGTGAACTCACATCTGAAGTGTCTGTATTTAGAGTACTAGCACTTTAGTTACTTATTTTTTCTAGTGGCCTGATATTGGCATTTGCCCTGTGCTTTTCCACTTCTCTTCTGTTCTGTTTATCTCCCAAACACCTTCCCACCACAAGTCAAGAAGATGTTGGAGACATAAATTATGCAACATTTTCTCATTTGGTTAAAATCAGACATTCTCCTAAATCCTAGAAAGGATTTAAAAATCAGATTTTATGATATAGGGTTGAGAGCTATTTCATGATTATTCAGGGGTATTGTACTTTTTCTTTTGCACTTCTGCATTGGCTTCATTTTTGAGCCCCACTTACTTCATCCATTTCTACACATAGTCTATGGTTGGTAACCACTGCACAGTTCCTTAACGTGGTAGGAAAGTCATGTGTGCTAAGCTGGTAGCTGCTAATATATCCTAAATCCTGGAGCCCCCAGCAGTGTAATGAGCAGCTACATCTGATAACTGCAACACAGACAGCATGTAAACCATAAGAAGATGCTCTACAATCACACAGAAAACACCAGTCAGCACATTTTACTGATTCCTTGGATGGGTTTGTTGGATTTGTAGAGTGCTGATTGGACATTACCTCCGTCCTCTGTGTGGCAGTTTTATGTCTCTCTGAAGACTCTCCTCCCACAGGCTGCTGTATTACCACATATAACCCCCATCAGGGTAAAAAGGCCCCCGCGGTGACTTCCGGCCTGTGTGCTGTGACAGGCTGACCTACGGGTGCCTGCGGGGTCACAGGGTCACATTCTGGTTGGTCGGACAGACAGCAGCAGCTAAACCGCAGCCTGGATGGCTCACTCACAGATGGCTCGACAAGTTCGGTTTGACTGGATGATAAAAAAAAAGTATAATCTCTCAGGCAGATGTTGATGGAGGGGAGGCGGGGGGCGGGGGGGATTTTTTATTCAGCCCTTTGGACTGGGACATATTTGAAGAAGGGAAATCCTCTGTGGTGACAGTGAAAGCATCTCAGTGGCGTTGATGCAAATGTAACCTCAACATTTAATTACATTATATCATTTATTTTTATCATATTCAACAAATCCATGTATATATGTCCTGCTAACAAGTGGGTGAGTGTCAAAGCCTGATAGAGTTATTTCTATAAAAACACCACACTGCAGCACCACATGTCTTTTAAATCATTACTGAAAATACTGTAAATACTTTTAAAAAACACATGTTTTACATTATATCTAAAACATATTAAAACTTGTTGGGACAAATTTTAAACAGTTTAACACAAACCTTTATTTAAAAATGAAGGTACTGAGTACAACATCCTACACTGTATATACAAATGGATGAAGCTAATGATAGCTAGTGATGTCACCTGCTGGTTTGTTGGTTTTTAATCCAAGAGTTTGGTATTTGAACGTGGCCATGTTGGTTGTTTGGAGCCAGAAGTGACCATATTTGGATATGAAGGGAGGAGTGAGGAGGCGGGTCTGACCCTTGAACCTGAGGACACTGTCCAATGTGCATATGACTCAACTTCAGCGCTGTTCTCATCAGAAACCAGACCTGTCCATCAAACTAGCCCCGCCCCTAAATCTCCCTCTTCTCTCAGCCTCATATCTCCTTGATGATAAATGATTTTCAGATGTTCCTCCAGATCTCTGAGAAGAAGAGTTGACTTGTGGCAAAAATGTATTGACTGAATATTTCAGGATTGAAAATGAGGATTTTTTTAATTGAAGCCAATTAGAGTCAGTTTTTTGGAGTCAGCCTCTAGTGGCCATCAGGAGTATTTCACTTTTTTTTTCTTATACATTAACCTCATTTTTGAGCCTCCCTTGTGTTCTTCATGTCTATAAATAGTCTGTGTTTACCACAGATAATTTCAGTGATAACCTGGAGAACTGTTCAAAACCTGTATGATTTACCGTATTTTTCAGACTATTGAGTGCACCTGTCTATAAGCCGCAATTGAATGTATTCGAACAGTTTCATGTGGTCCACTCTGACCGGGTCTGATGTGACAAGGGTAAATGTATCGGCGGCACGAAGCTTGTTAGCTTGTAAAAAGCTAACAAGCTTCATGCCGCCAATACTGAGCCACACCGGTGTTTAAGCCGCAGGGTTTAAAGCGCCAGAAAAAAGTAGCGGCTTATAGTCCGGAAAATACGGTACTCATGTTTCTGACCTGTTGGACCTACTTTAACCTCTTGAGACCCTGTGTCCACATATGTGGACATTACATTTTAAATTTTCTACAGTGTATACATCACGTTTCTTAACAAAAAGCAGTCATCCTCATTTGTGGACAATATATCTAATCCTATTACCTTTGTTTGTGGACACCCTTATTCTTCCTTCTAGTGGCAGCAAAAGCACAAAACATCAATTAATGTATTATTACTACTACTATTACTACTCTCTGTTCAAAGATTCTTAGTTTTTACACTTATCAGGACCTAATAATCCCAAAGATCAAGGAGAAATTAAAAATGCACAGCAAACAAAAGCTGGGGTCTCAGGAGGCTACGCTGAGCTGAGCGCAGTCTTATCATAGATCGTAAAAAGT
This sequence comes from Pseudochromis fuscus, assembly GCA_900323345.1. NCBI lineage: Eukaryota > Metazoa > Chordata > Actinopteri > Pseudochromidae > Pseudochromis > Pseudochromis fuscus. Next base: position 5,598 of record OOFC01046778.1, read on the forward strand.
AAACACTTTATAAATATGTGGTCAGTTGTTAAAGACTCATGTTTTGTGGTGATAACTGTTCATAATAAGTCTCACACTGAAGTTGCATGACCAGAAACTGAATATTTCTGCTGGTCACTGCAGCGCCTGCGTATGTGACGCTGACTGCTGAGTCTGATTAAATGCATGTTAAGTAGCGCTGCAGAGAACGCACCCAGAGAGCGTCTATGTAAGCCTGTTGAGCTGTGATAAGTGAGATAATTTGTGTTAATCACATCCAGTCATTAGAGAGCCATCTGAAAAACAAACGCAGGTCCTTTTCACTGAGGCGTCTTTTCAGCACCTCCACAAAAAAAATCTCCCACTCCGCCATCTGACAATGAGGCAGCTGCACGCCGGTGAATGAGAGTGATTGTCTCTTTTTATTTAATCAGCACTTAGCAAGTGAGGAAAAGGAGAATTTCCCCCTCTTCACTCTGCATGTTTTTTCAAGGGTTGATTGTGATTAGCTGCAGAGGGCAACTTCTGATTTATGTTCCAACACATTTCTTTTTTTTTTACAGGCAGCTTTGTGCAAATGGTGTTAGAAAAGCTCCGCTGAGATTCGTCTCACACACTTTTGAGCTGAGGCAAATGACCAAACACCTTGAGTCAATTTGGAAGTGACTGGTTAAAGTCTGGCACAATCGGACACGTCCACACCACTTCACCAGGGGAGGAGAGGTCAGAGGAGGAGATGGGGAGAGCGCCCAGCCGTCAGGTGAGGTGACTGACAGCGAGATAGAGTGGGGATGCTGGGGAGGGCAACAGGGACACCAAAATAGGGGGGAGGAGGCGTTGTACAACTGCATTTTAATCTAGTCAGACCTCAATCCTGATAAAAGGAATCTGTCCATCTCTCTCTGTTCCATTCTGGGGGTCATCCATCACACATGTCACTGGCCTCTGCTCTGGGTGATGTCAGAGTCCCCGGGGAGAGGCCTGGCGCGAGCTGCAGATGCTGTCTGAAATGGGAGGAACCAGAGTGATAAAGGCGAAACATGGTGGATGCAGGGGATGATGGCAGATGAAGCTACAGGACTGAAAAGGAAGCAACACAGCTGCTGCTCTGCAAAGGTCATCTTTAAAGTCAAGGTTCACAATTTTTGGAAATGCTGAGAGTGAGATGAAGAGATTATTTCCACAGTTGTATGTGAAATGAACCTGGTTCTATTTTAGGAGAAAAACCATGTGTTTCAACTACAGACTGTACAGAAACATGGACGAAGCAAGAGGGGCTCAAAAACAAAGCCAATGCAAAACTCTGACTCCAACTGACTTCAACTCAAAAATGGTCATTTTCAGTCCTGAAATATTCAGTCAGTACATTTTGCCACAAGTGATTCTGATGTCATCAGATAAAGTCAACTCTTCTTCTCTGAGATCTGGTGGAAAATCATTTAGTTAGACAAACACTGTTTAGTGTTTTTAGGAGGCATTGAGACTGTTTTTCCCACAATTTAAAAAAACCCAAGAATGTTTGTTAGATCATCTTTTTATTATAGATGTTATTATTCTAGAGTGTGCAGTTACTGAGGCAGTGTAGAACTAGTTATTGTAGAAACACAGGGTTTGATACAGGGAGGAGGTTGGGATGGATGGATGGATGGATGGATGGATGGGCCAACGAAACACTGAACTTTATTTTATCCAGGACACTTTCCTGACCTTAATTATGCTTTATTGTGTGTTTTTACCGTAACTATGACAACAGAGGTCCTCTAATCTTAGCAGTGTATTTAAATTGATTGTTGTTTTTGTGCCTAAACTTAACCAAACCGTTACCATAGCTCTGTCACACCATGACCAGGGTTAGGTATTTATTTTTTAACAGTGACTTTCAGCAGTGAATCTCCAGCTGGCAGTACGTTCAAACCAGTGCGGTCACACGGTGGAGACCAACCTTGGACAGAAACATTTCAGATAATTGATAATCGGTTCCAGCACACAACACATACACGTAGGCTGGACAGTGAGCAGTCTGCAGACAGCCAGGGCAGCTGTTTGCTTTCAGTGTTTGTGCTCAGCTAAGCATCCTGCTGCAGCTCTGACCTCACACTGATTGACTGATATTGATCCGTATTGAGGTGAATTCTCCCCTCAGATCGTTGTCACTCTTTGATGTCTGTCTGTGCTTTTAAGAAGATGTTTTTAATTACAGGTTTTTAATCACATCACAACATACACAATCCTAAATGAGTCATGAGGGAGGTGAGAATAAAAATGAACCAGTTTTTAAACATCAACCCATTTTGGAATTGAAGCCAATTGGAGCCAGAAGTTTAGGAGCCAGCATCTAGTGGCCGACGGGAGTATTGCACTTTTTTGCACTTGCACATTGGCCTTTTTTTAGAGACCCGGTTGTTTGGTACATGTCTATATACAGTCTGTGGGTGAAACAATCTTCAGATTATTTTTTAACCGGGTACCCATTTACAGGAAGTCAGCATGTGAAGGACGTTGTCTTGACATGTGGAGACCCTTCCTGTACAGAGTGTCCATGCTCTTCTCTAGCCTGTAAAAAATGGTCATGCAGCACACATTAGTGAAATAAGCCAGTTTATCGCCTCTCAGTCCCCCGTCCCAGTGTCCTTGGCACCTGGTATTGACAGAGACCTTCGCGGCGCCCGTGTGAATTCATTTTTCCCCGGACACTCGCCTTGGATTTCGCCCTGCCAATAATGCTGCATATTCCTGGCCCGGGGCCCCGCGTGGCTCTGCCATTTTCTGTTCAATACACAATCAACTGATGGTGTCATTGGGGGTGACATTGTCTCTACAAGTGTCATTCGCAGCCTTGAGAGCACTTACACTAAATGGCTCTTCGCCAAATAGCCCTTCAGCGCCGGCCGGTTCAATTGCACTGTCAAACAGAGAATTACCTGCCGCGGGTCCCAAATGGGAGCTCTCGCTTGATAAAGGACACCGGGAATCATTTAGGCTAATGTCTGCACATTAAAGGAGATCGTTTCGCGAGGAGTGAGGAATCGAGGTTAAATCTTCACATCTGCATGAAGAAGGATGGAGGTGTGCGGGTTTGTCTTAATTGCGAGGGACGTGGTCGGCCGGACGGGTGTGTGCTCTGGTGCTGAGGGGGGTAAGGAAGACGTTTCAGTGGCGTCCAGCAGTAACCCTCCAGAAACACACGGCCTGCTCCTTGTTTGGCTAGAAAAAGCGAGATGATGGTGGTACAGGCAGGAGGAGGGGGGCTCTCACCCTCACACACCCTTTGTCTCCCGGCCATCTGCTGGGGTTTCATAATGACTGTGAGGGTGAGTGCGGGAGGAGGAGGGGAGTCGAGCTGGACGAGGGGAGGAGGGGTTTACATTCCGTCACCTTACAACCATCCACGCTGCAGAGCCACGCTGGGCCACGCTGGGCCAGGCCGGGCCAGGCCAGGCCACAGGAGGCTGCAGACGCTCTGTCACACTGTGAGAGAAATTTACAGCCCTGGTGACCCCACTCAGATGACTCTCCATTTCCCAAACACTCACTCTGCTTTATTGCTCATTTTGTTAAGGAGTGGAGGGCTGCGCAGGGTTATTATTGACAGCACTGCTGAGCACATGCAAAATCAACCTGTCAACTTTTTGGAGAGCGGAGGGACGGAAATTTTTGTGGCACAAAAACCTGATTTATCTACACAGTAGCTGCATTTACATTTATTTGTGTTTTTAATTAATCAACACAAGCTGTTTATCTCCAGCTGAATGGAAGCAGTCTGTAATTAACATTTTCTTTTTACTGGTAAAGTTAACACTACAAAAACAGCTATGCTGAAATCTGCCTCCAAATTCTCTCCCCAGAAAATTTAAATTATATTCAACTCAATTCAAGTGAGTTATTTGGTCTGCAAAGTTTACACCACAAGTAGTAGTAGATCCTATTTTAGAAAGAGTTAAAATACAGAAGATCTTTAACAATCCACAGCTCATCACAAGGATGACACAGAGGAGCAGAAAGGCAACATATCTGGGTTCTGGTTCATTTGTGGATTCCCATTGTTTCCAGTCTTAAACAAAACTGGTCTTTTATGCAATTGTGTTCACATGGAGATAAACAGTCCCTCTTGTTCCCATCAAAAATATATATATCTTGAAAACAGAACTACTAAATGTCACATACACATGTTAGCTTCTCCCACCACACAGAAATAACTGGGAAGTGTCCAAGATGGTGTGTGTCCAACAGCCAGGCTCTGATGCTCGGGACCATCAGACAGTAAAAATACTTTTGGTTAAATATTAAAAACATGTCACATGCTTCAAATGAGTGACTTTGTTTATATTTAAAGCAGCTACAAATGATATTTTTATGATGTATCAAAGAGCTGTGTGAAAGAGCTGCCTGCAGCTTTATAGAGCTTCACAGTGAGTCTCAGCTCGTGGTTCAGCTCTCACTGCTCTCACTGTTGTTTACAACAGGCAGCTGAAACAGCTTTAAACAGCCACCGGACCAGACTCCCTGCTGAGCAGCAAACAGGTTGACACCAGTGAACAGTGAACGCAGTGGACTGGTGAGCAGCTAAAGAGTCAGATACTGTCCTCACAAACTGGTAGGATCAGAATCAGAGAGATGGAGAAAAATATGATATTTTTTATTAAAAACTGTGTTGCACATCAGTTTTGGTTGAAGTGCAGTGCATAGCAGCATGGATCAATGGTAAGAATAGGAATACAACTTGATTTAAAAAAAAACTGTAGTAAAAGACATTTAGGGTCCTGTGGTGCGCAGGGTGCAGATCACCTGAGGTAAAAAACTGTCTCTGAATCTGATGGTTCATATTTTGGCTGACCTGTCCCGATCTGTCCCGATCTGTCCCGACCTGTCCCGATCTGTCCTGATCTGTCCCGACCTGTCCCGACCTGTCCCGACCTGTCCCGATCTGTCCCGACCTGTCCCGACCTGTCCCAACCTGTCCTGACCTGACCATCAAGTTGCTGTGAAGGTTCCTCACTTTAGAGTATGATGCTGTTTCATTGAGTTCACTACTTTAACCCTTAAATAGTTTGTGGGTCTTGGGGATACAGTCGTTTGACATGCAGGTGTATATGTTGACTCAGGCCCATCTCTTTATGAGCACAGTGTTTCATCTTCTGATGGAGACTGTCAGTAGGAGAACAAAGCTCAGACCATCTCAGACTGGTTCCTTTCTCAGTGCAACAGAGAACCTGTGGGATGGTGGAACCAGAGATTCTCATCATGAAGTCTCTCCCCACAGATCTGCAGCTACTGTCCGATGTCGTATCAATATGGAGCCAAACATCTGAGGATCGTTCCAGCATCCAACCTAATCAAACAAGGTGTACGTAATAAAGTGATCAGCCATGTTTGTCCCTCTAGTTTCATTTGCATTTTTGACTGGGAGCAGTTCTCAAAGAGGTAAACAACATGGATATTTCATACACTGACATGTATGACAGCACAGGTGTAAATGAACATGGACTGAGATGCTGTTCAAACAAAACAACTCATGTTGTTTGGAAATACCTGTAAAAAAAATGTCAAGAATTATGAACAGAAGAAAATGGAAAAGAAAAAATATTCTTGTCCTGTTGTGTTTGAATGTCTGTGTTTAGATTCCTTATATTTAATTGAATTTCAGCCCATTAATGTGAGAATTAAAACCATGTGCTCGCCATAAAAAAATGCAAATTACACCGAGCAGAAATCTGTCTCATTTAGCTAATTGGTACACTAGCACTGGTGCAGTGTGTGTGTGTGTGTGTGTGTGTGTGTGTGTGTGTGTGTGTGTGTGTGTGTTGACCCTGCGAGCAGATGGGCTCCTCCACACTGCTCTGCTCAGGCCTGAACACACACCGGGTCGTGCAGGAGAATGGATGTGGGAGTGTGTGTGTCAGCGACCATCTGACACCTCCCATAACTGGTCTGCATGCCCCCACCTCCCAGCACCACCACCACCCTCTGTGCTTTACATGTGAATGTAACAAATGGAGTGCAATCAGGCCAATGGAGTTAATTATCGAGATGGTGTGTGAATGCAAATATTCATATGATAATCAGGGATTGACTGCGGGAATGTAAGTGAAGGCAAAAGTTGGACTGAGTAAGTGATACAGGGAATACTCAGTTCTGGTTTCAGCTGTTCATCTGATGCTCTCACACTGACTGATAAAACACGTTGTAGATGCCAGTCAGATCCTCACACAGTTACATTTCTGCTGCTTCATTTCTCCTCTCCACACAGGGGGTGTGTTTGCTGTTCACAGTCACAGGTGGAGATGACAGCAGAGGAAAACAATGTGAAATGAAACCTGTTCTGTGGTCTTGCTGCATTCCTGAAGAAAAACTGGTTTGTCTGCTGCCTCCTGACTGTCGGCCTCCTCGTGACTGAAGACTGAACAAAGGTGCAAGACGGTTTCTTCCTGCATTATCACGAGGGATAAAACACAGATTTCATATAATGAAAAAAAACCTGCAATTTTTCAGCAGCTTAATTGCCAAAAAAACCAACATAAAATAAAAACAAATCTACTCATTAACATACAGTTATTTTCCAGGATTACAGTTTGTAGCTTTGATTTTAAATCAGATCTTCTGTCATTTTTATATCTTGTGTAATGTTTATTTGATATCTACACATACAGAGAATGGCAGATTAAAAAAACATATCCAACATATTTATTAAACATTTTTGTTGTGAAAACAAACAGTTCTCCACGATCTGTCCTGAAAGTATTTAACAAATCTCTGTAATATGACAGAACGATGCTTCATTTTACTGTTCATTGTCACTAATTGTGTCAGATTTAATTTTAACTTAATCCATAAATGTGAAAATAAATCATTTGTGAAGATATATTTTTATATGTATTTTACCAATCTTTAAAAAAAAAAAAAAAAAAAAACAACCTCAGGTATCTACAGTTTTTTCATTATATTTTACACATTATGATTAAAAAATTATTATTAGTTCACAGATGACTCTTCTACTTTTATGAATGTTTTTGTGTATTTAAACCATGGACTGTATATAGAAATGGACAAAGCTAATGTGACATCACCCGTTGGTTTGTGCATTTTGAATCCAGGAGTTTGGTATCTGAACGTGGTCATGTTGGTTGTTTGGAGCCAGAAGTGACCATATTTGGACATGAGGTGAGGAGTGAGGAGGCGGGTCTGACCTTTGAACCTGAGGACACTGTCCAATGTGGATGAGAATGGAGATCAGTGCTGCTCTCACTGGAGACCAGACCTGTCAATCAAACTAACCACATCCCTGAATCTTCCTCTTCCCTCAGTGTAATATCTCCTGAATGACAAATGATTCTCAGATGGACCAGATCACTGAGAAGAAGAGTTGGCTTTAACTAATGACATCAGATTGATTTGTGGAATAAATGTATTGACTGAATATTTGAGGATTGAAAATGACCATTTTTGAATTGAAGTCAATTGGAGCCAGTACCTCGTGGCCAATGGGAGCATTGTGCTGTTTTTGTACCTTATTATTCAGCCTGGGTTGCTTTACACTGGTTTCTTCTGAGCTGATGGTTACTGCTGGACTTCCTCCCCATGTGAGGACGGGGACAGCGTGATGTGCTTTTCTTCTGCTACAGTTCGCCTGTTTCTTTAGCTTCATGCAGAAGAGATTAGACAGCACATCTGGAGACACCTGTATGCTGAGACCTTACAGATGCAGGATGAACACTGTGTCCCCTGCTGCTACGATGAGTCTTTCCACAGTGAAACATTTCAGTATGACTGTGACTCGCTCTCCCTCCAGCTGTTTCTGTTTTGATTTGTGATTTTGGTTCAACCTACATTTTATTCTGTTATTCATTGACACCTGTTTGATATTCACCTGATTAATCGTGCACTGCACTTTCTGATAAGTGCTCTGTGGCTTTCTTTCTTTAAGTATGGTACTTCCTATTGAAATAGTGCATATTAATGTCCTGAGGAAAGATATTATATCATGGGAGAAAGTTGGTAGAAATCTTCACCATGGTATTCTCATGGAGAAAGATGACATGCCCCCTCCAGGTAATCAGACAGAACTTACCCCAAGTGGAGTTCAAGTGTCCCAGGGTTTTAGTCACGAGGGGGAGAAGGAACCATGAGATCGACAACAGGCTGGGAGCAGTAATCCAGTCACTGTACAGGTCTGTAGTTTACCAATCGATCTACATCCTCCCCTTCCCTATGGTCATGAACTGCGGGTGATGACCGAAAGAATAAGGTCGTGGATGCAAGTGGCTGAAATGAGTTTCCTTCACCGGGTGGCAGCCTCACTCTGCTTGATAAGGTGAGGATGGAGGCTGTGGAGGCTGCTCCTCCACATTAAGAGCAGCCAGTGGAGGTGGTTCAGGATTCTGATCTGGATGCTGCCTCCTGACCGCCTCCAAATGGAGGTTTACCAGGCACGGCAAACTGGAAGGAGACCCAGAGCTGGGCCCAGGACCCACTGGACAGATTATATCTCTAAGTTGACCTGGGAGAAGCTGGGGATCCATCGGGATGAGCTGGAGATACAGATATGAGATATGTGGAGACGTTATGGTTGGACAGGGATACTGCCACTGCGACCTTGATGGACGGTATAGAAGATGGATAGACGGACGGTCAGACGGATGGATGGATGGATGGATGGATGATGGACGGATGGATGGATGGATGATGGATGGACGTATGGATGGATGGATGGATGTTGGATGGATGATGGATGGATGTCTGGATGGACAGATGAATGGATGATGGATGGACGGATGGATGGATGGATGATGGATGGATGGATGGATGATGGATGGATGGATGGATGATGGATGGATGATGGATGGATGATGGATGATGGATGGATGATGGAGGGGTGGATGGATGAGTAGATGAGTAGATGAATAGATGGATGAGTAGATGTGTAGATGGATGAAGAATGATGGTGATGGATGAGGAGGTGCAGTGTGTTTCCTGGCTCCTCCTCCTCAGTGTTGTTGCCTCTGCTCCTCAGAACAAATACAGGGAGGAGGGGAGGAGGGAGCGGAGCAACAGTCTCTTCTCTCTGCTCCCAGAGACCACGGAGATGCAGCTCGCCAGGACCCTGCACGACTTCCAGAGTGAGGTACCAGCAACACCACAGGGTCCACATCAGGGTCCACATCACAGGGTCCACAGCACAGGGTCCACAGCACAGGGTCCACATACAGGGTCCACATCACAGGGTCCACATCAGGGTCCACATCACAGGGTCCACATCACAGGGTCCACAGCACAGGGTCCACATCACAGGGTCCACACCACAGGGTCCAGATCAGGGTCCAGATCACAGGGTCCACACCACAGGGTCCAGATCAGGGTCCAGATCACAGGGTCCACACCACAGGGTCCAGATCAGGGTCCACAGCACAGGGTCCACACCACAGGGTCCACATCAGGGTCCACATCACAGGGTCCACACCACAGGGTCCACAGCACAGGGTCCACATCAGGGTCCACATCACAGGGTCCACATCACAGGGTCCACAACACCATGTCCACAGCACAGGGTCCACAGCACAGGGTCCACAACACCATGTCCACAGCACAGGGTCCACAACACAGGGTCCACAGCACAGGGTCCACAGCACAGGGTCCACAGCACCATGTCCACAGCACAGGGTCCACATCAGTGTTTCACTGGGTTTCATCAGATCTCTGCAGCAGCTTCTCTTCACTGAGCAGCTGCAGATTAACATCAGACACAACCACACAGCTGCTGACAGAGACTGGTTACTGGTTACTGGTGGTGGTTGTTTGTTTGTTTGTTTGTTTCCTGGTTGTTGATGATTTGTTCTGATCCTCAGAAAAAGTACAAAGAGGACGGGAAGAGAAAAGCCTCCATCTCCCTGTACTCACAGCTCCCAGAAACTCCAGAGATACAACACGCTCTGGAAGTAACACAACTGCAGAGTGAGGTACACACACACACACACACACACACACACACACACACACACACACACACATAGACACACAGACTCTCTCACAGTTGGAGCCATGTTTGTGTTTCAGGTGAATTATCGTCCGAAGGTGAAAGGAGCTCCATCATCTCTTTACTCTCAGCTCCCAGAAACCTCAGAGATCCAGTTCGCCAGAGAGATGACTGAGATGCACAGCGAGGTACCACACACACACACACACACACACACAGAAGTTAGGGGCGGGGTTAGTCTGACTGACAGTTCTGCTCATGTTACCTCTCAGAGTAAATACAAGGAGGGCAGCAAGAGGAGCCTCTCCCAGAGCTTCTACTCCCAGCTTCCTGAAACCAGTGAGACCCAGTTTGCTAAGACGGTGGCTGAGCTGCAGAGTGAGGTGAGGACAGACTCCGACATCAGCAGCTGCTGGACCTCCTGTCCTTCATCCTCCTGTTGTTGTTGCAGATGCGGTACAAAGAGTCGGGGAAGAAGAGCCTCAACTCCTGTTTGTACTCTCTGCTGCCCGAGACGTTGGAGACGGCTCACGCCAAGGAGGTGTCGGAGCTGCTCAGTGAGGTGACCTCACACTCATCATCTCACAGTGCTCACTGGTCAACCTGCTGCTGCCTGGAGGAAAAACTCAAAGTGAAAGTTGATGAAAGAAAATCCCAAATATTCTCCATAAAGTTTCACATTTCCAGAAAAAAAGTAACAAATATTCATATTCACTGAGGTTAAAGTCACAACCAGACCCTTTAAATATTCTCCTCAATGTGCAGAATTATAAAGAATCATTCTGCCAGATTTAAGATTCAAACTTTCAAAAGAAAACCTCAAATATTCTCTGAAAACAAAGTCACATTATCCCCCAAAAATATCACATTCCCTGAACTTTAAACTTTTATTAAAAAAACCATCAGATTAAAATTTCAGATCTTTTGTCAAATTAAATATTTTCTTAAATTTACAGTTTTATTGAGGAAAAGTTTAAATACAAGAAAGCACAAGAAAAAGTTATACATTTACAAAACCCACTTTCAAATATTATCTGTAAAGAAGTTGCAAATTTACAAGAAAAAAATTGAATATTCTGTGAGATTAAAGTTATAAATATACAAAAGTACATTTCAAATCATTTTTACAAACAAAGTTGCAAATTTATAAAATAAATATTGAATATTCTCTTCAATTTACATTTTTTTATTTTTGAATGATCTGAGATTAAAGTTCCCAAAATAAGAAAAATCAAAAAAGCTCTAATACTGTGTGAGATTAAAGCAGCAAACTGACAGAGAAACAATCTGGAATATTAGCTTCAATTCACACATTTGTTATTATTTTAAAATTAACTTTCTGT